>VDFB02055329.1:0-68395 GCA_007258455.2 Sequoia sempervirens
AAATATATTGAGAAAACTAAAATATAATAATAATAAAAAGTCTTTTATTGCTTGCATCTTTGATTGAAGAAGAGAAATTGATCCCAACATTGCTTCTCTTGTCTATCTTTTGCTTGTTGACTATTGAAATTGTGTGGAAAAGAAGAAAAACCATAATATTTATTATTGCATTCCAATTATTTCTAAAAAAAGTAAAAGAAGGGTTTTAACACTATTCTTATAAAAAATACCTTTATTTTGCATTATTGCTTTGAAAGGGAAAACAAGGGTTTTTTTTAAATTCTTATTTGGATTCAAAATTTGAGAAGGATTTTGATTTTCAAGTTAGTTTCCAGCTCATAGGTAATTAATTACATTTGCTTAAAAAATAGGAAAAACACAAAATAAGCTTTTATTATTTAGATCAATCAAAACTTTTATTCATTGATAAGTTTTGATTTAGTAGGTAGCTATTCAATTCTTATTCCAATTGATTTATTATGTTACAGGAGTAATTTTTTTTAACTTAGATAGCTATTTGATTCTTATTCCAATTGATTTGATTATTTAGTTTGCTTCATTAGTAAATAAAAAAGACCAGAAACAAATTTATTCAAATTCATTCTATTGCATTCAAACAATTCAAAAACATCCAAAACAAACAAAATAACAAAAAAAAATTACTTTTGCATGCAATCTAGACAAAGCAAACAAACAACGCATCCTACACAATCAAAACAATCAAACCAAAATAATAAAGTTAAATGTCCAAACAATCAACAAAATGATTAATGCCATCAACACTTGCCAAATTTGTAGTAATGAGTTTCCTATTCATTCAACTGATGGGATCAATCTTGTGTGAACCAATTTTGATTCAAATAGCCCTAACATATGAGAGTTCACCCCAATGGATGAATTACTATCCAAATTGGGAAACAAGTTCTATACGCTACAAGAAGTACACAAATTTGATTATTTTAATAAAATTTAACTTAGAATTTTTTTACCGAAATAACTTCACATGAAAATTTTCCAAACTCATTTCTAACGTGATAGACTTAGTAACAACTTCATGGAAATTAATCAACAATCAAATTTAAGTTTCAATGCCTCTAAAGGCCTAAAACCAATCCATCAAATAGCTTTTGATTTACCAACATCCAAGACTTACTCATGGGATCATTCAATCCAATATTCACCCAACTACAATCTCATGAATTGAAAATTTATTTTCATAAAATTTGATACCAATACAAAAAGTCCATTTATATACTTCACATCTTACAAATGACTCAAAATATATTACAATCTTCATTTCTTCTCATAGAAAATCCTAAACTAAATCAAGTGTAAGGAGTTCATTTATATTCGAATGAAATACCCATAACAATATATTACATTTCCCTTCCAAAATAACATGATAATTGACTTTCACGTTTCATAGTTTTTCATGGCTCTAAGCTTTAATACTCTAAAGTTAATGGGGATAAGACTACCATTCAATGAATATAATAGCCTATTAGTATTGCATCACCTTGTTCATAGTTTTTCATGGCTCTAAGCTTTAATACTCTAAAGTTAATGGGGATAAGACTACCATTCAATGAATATAATAGCCTATTAGTATTGCATCACCTTGTTTAAGAGAGAGGAAGTATGAATTTGTAATATACACATTCAACACAAAGATGGCCTACAATAAAATACAAATCAAGCATTTTGATAATATTTCTTATTTCAAAATATGGATCTCAAGAGATATTAATTAGGAACAACCATTCAAAAATTTTGCTTCTTGTTGAGGAGTGTCAACAATTCAAGGAAAAACATGTACCTTATGGTAAGCCTGCAAACTCATGAAAAGACAACCTCAATAGGGTTAAACAATCCTACATGTTAAGAGAAAGTCAACGAATCAAGGCAAGAAACTTATTATTACTAAACCTATAAACTCATGACAAGACTCCCTTAACATGATTTACTCATTTTACAACCCTCAAGGAAATGTAACCTTCCTTGGAAATAATGATTACAAAGAAGAGAAACATGGGATTTACAATGTACATAAGGAAAACTACACCAACATATGAACACCACATCAAATAAACAAATATATAAAACATACGACTCTAGTAATGATAGTTGTAACCTTCTTTTCTCATAAAAATGCAACATAAATTTAAAGGAAATCATTTCATTAGTTCAATGTAAATATATAGAACACCCACATACAAGAAAGAGTATTCAATAATAGATATGCATAGATAAAGAACCTTATTCGAGCTTCAATATCAAAGAAATGGAGGCACTTCCAATCTCCTTCAAGTTCTTTGATCTCACTTTCTAATTCATATTCCTTCTTAGGCACTCTCCTAAATTCATATTCAAATATAAAGCCTCTTCCTTCTCTCTTAATCTTTCATTCCTCAAATGTAACAACAAGCTTTTCTAATTGGGAACACCCTCAAATTTAACCCCCTTGAGTTAATATAAACTATACTTTAGTTGAGTGGTTGAAAACCTAGAACTCCAATATTCATAAACCCATTTAATAATAAAAATACAATTTTAATTCTTGAATTGAATATAAAAATATCTTTTTCAAATTCCCTTCAAACTCAAATGATTTTTTTATGAAGTTCAATTTTTTCTTCCATCACATGTTACTTCAATTGTCTTCCAAATATCCTATTAAAAAATAGGCGACTCACCATCTTCCCTTTGTTCCCTTGGGTTTCTAGATATTTCTAGAAGATGCCTTTTTTAATCTTTATCCATCCAAGTGCTTATTTTTCACTTTATAAATTGATATTTTTATTTCTAAAAATGTCATAATTTGCTCACAAATCCAACTCAAATTTTTTTAGAACACTTTAACGACAAAGTTACAAGCATACATGAGTAATAATCATTTCCAAACACAAAACATCTTAGGACTTCATATTAAAGCAAACATACATATTAAGTAGAAAACTAGTTATTAAAATAAAAAACCAAACATTATAAATATAAGCTATACACCATACTACACATTTATAGGTTATGTAAAAGAGTGATGTATCATATGAATTAAATAAATATCTGACTGTTATTCACAAAATTATATCACTCATTTGATGATTAGATTAAAATAGTGGAAACACATTCATATTTCTCTATCCATATTAACTTCCATTGGCTTATGTTTCTTGCATAGTCATTGCAAATATCAAACACATTGAAAATACTAGTTAAAGCAACAAAAGCCATTGGATATACTCATAAATGCAAAATACTCCACATTGGTAGTGTTTAATATGTATGAAATTATTTTTAGTAAAATTCATCTTATAAATCATGTTATAGAAATGGATTCACAAATTAATAAAATGAAAAACTTCTTTGATGCACATGTGTCTAAATACGTTTACATTTTTTCTCAATAATAGTACGTGACATTACAAGATTAGTGTATCAAGACATAACATCATACATAGATATATTTATGTATTCAAAATATTAGACAACAACACTTAACTAGATACGTTTTTAATCATGTAATATAAAATATCACGCTACTCATACATATAATTATTATGAAGGTGAATCAATTATATAATTAAAAAATATACCCAAATATAATAGTTCAACAAGGGTAATTCCAAAGGTGGCCTTACACTTACCACTTTGTCACACGCCTCACCTAATTACCATCACTAATACATCCTTGCTCTATAGTGGCCCACTCACAAGTCATCCTTTTACTCATACAACCATTAATGTTACACCTTCTATTCATACCCACTAATGTGTCCCACACCAATCCTCCATCCCAACCCATGACCAACATTTCCCCTAATGTGACCAATCCATTCATAATTACGATCTTACCCCTTACATCGTAATTCCACTATAATTCCTCCATTATTTCATATACTCTTAATAGCCCTCTCATATCTACTACTACTACCCTAGATACACTATTTAATGAGATTAAAAATATAACAAAGGAAATCAATGATAACAAGAAGGATATTATTGCATATGACCCTCCACATTGTATTCCTTTTTCTTTTGAGGTTGTTACTGCATGTAGGATTTGGGGTTCCTTGATTTGAGTTGTATAATGGAAAAGGATACCCCAAGCATTCAAAGACAATCACTCATAATGACATTTATCAAATTTTATTAATATATGATGAAAAAATCTTAGCTAAGTTGTTTCCATATACCTTGAAGGGACATGTTATTCAATGGTTTTATTCATTACCTCTAGATTCCATTGATGCTTTGATGATAGATGCTACCACATTCTTACAATATTTTCATATAAATATTGGATTAAAGATCACAATAAATTATGTTATTGGATGCACTCACAGAAGCAATGATTCTATCAATGATTATGTTATTTATTTTTCATATTTGTGTGGGAAGCTCAAACATCAATTTGATGATAAATAATTCCAAATCATGTTTCTTAAGGGAATAATATTGGTCATAAAGAACAATATGCACCTACCTTTTCCATCTTTTATAAACATGTACACATAGTTGAAAAATTGTGACTTGTAAATGTTTTAGTGTGAAATATATTGAAATATGGATCATCATCTCAATCATCATCCCTGTCAAAGTTTCAAGATCTAAATGAATTTCTTATGGGTAATAATATGAAGAAAAATGTGAATTGAGTTGCTATTGCTTCTACTTTTCTTTATTTAGGAAAAAAATTTCTAAGTCCAAGTTAACTAAACTATAAAAATACATGAATGGTATTTTTCAAAGTTTATTGAGTGCTAATTTGATCACTCTTTTTTTTTTTCTCCATCCATTGGATCCAAATAAGCCTCTTCTTGGGGTCTATAATGATTGAGCATTTTGTAGCTTTTAGAGTTAAGGGCCATTATACTTGTCTTACATGGACCTTAAACACAAGGTACAAGATCTTATTCATAACAACAAAATTAAAAATGAAGGCATTGATGATAATGAAAATCCTTCAATTTCTCTAGCAAATAGTCAATTGGAAATCTACACAAATCCTTTTCCACATCATACAAATAATATTGAGGTGCATGATACAAAGGACAATATAAATGAAGATAATTTTGAGGATATTGTTGATGCAAGTTTTAACACACCAATAGGTTGGAATGGAAAAAAATCCCCTACTTGAAAGGTGGCTAGCCTCAATAGATTGATTGTGTTTGGAAGGTTTACAAGAATTTTCCAATTGGTGAGTGCTTTGGTTCATTCAATCAATAGGCTACATAGGAATATCAAGCGTCATTCACATAAAAAAGAGGTCCACTTAGTGTAATGATCACTACTAGTTGACGCAAACCGTTTAATTAAATTCTAAACACATTCGTCCTTTCAACCTAATAGGCTTCCCATAGTTGTGTTCTGACATTTTAAATGAAAATATTTAAATCTTTAACACAACAATGTTTCTTAGAAAATTAGAATTTTATTGTGGAATTTGAAGTCATTTGTGTAAATTTATTCCAATTTCAATAAGACACAATACCAAATTCTAGGATAGCAAAAAGATGTATAAAATATACATTTTCACCATATGGAAGTACAAAAGCCATTTATAAAATTCTCTTATGTGAATAGATTTTTTTATTATCAAACCTTAAACTAAACTAATTATGTGGTGAGGCATTCTATAGTTGTATATGGGTGTGAAAGATCCATGTACATAAAAACACGTCATTAAATCTTATTATTATCTATAAATCATGGTTGTTAAATATGTAAAGTTATAATTGTATAAAGTTAGCAATAAAACTATAATTGAAATTTTAAATTTTATCTTAAAATGTAGTTGAATAATTATTATATAGTTGGGATACAAATTACAATAATTATCATTAGGTAAAATTTAATTTGAATAAAATTTAATTATTATTTATTATTTAAATAATTATAACAACAGTAGATGTTGACCAGAATGAGGAATTACATTAATTAATTATTTATAATTTATTTTCTTTAACTTTTAAAATTTATATGTGACAAATTGATTAAAAAAATAGGTACCTATATTTAAACATGTTTTATACTAGTTGAACAATTATTATTGGGTTGAGATACAAATTACAATAATCACCATTTGATAAAATTTAATTGAATAAATTACTATTATTATTTATTATTAATTAATTATAATGGACATATATTGACAAGAATCACCAAGCGGGCCACTAGCACCATATCATCTAAACTGCTCAGGTGGTATTTCTAATTAGCTCTCGCAACAAATCCAACACCATCTCCTTTGCTTCTCCCAAATCCAGGAGTGACGCCATGAATCTAGACGAGATGTCCGAGTTGACTATACAGTGCTTGTTCGCCACCATGAATTCTTCTCTGAGTACAAGCCTTATTGCCCTCAACATCAAGCCATTAGGATATTTAGAAACTACTTTCAACCTCTATTTTGAAATGTGCCCCAAAAAGGCCAATTACATTCGTGGACACACTAGGAAAATTGGAGTATCCATCTACAAGTTCTTGGCTAAAGTATTACAACTCTCTCTTTTGTCACTCTTAGCATGTGAGACTGACTTTATTTTAAAATCCTCCTCCTAATTATTCATGAGTGAAGTGAAGAAAATTGTTAATATGTTATACACATGACGTGTGAAGCAAATGAAGTGGCTTCCAAAGTCGTCCAATTTGACTCAAAACTTCTTTGACATCACTACATTTACTCCTTTGTCTACCCCCCTGTCTGGAGCTTTCTAACATCTTTTGTATGTATGTTTGGAACGATTTTTGTCAACTACTTCCAAGGCCTATCAATTATGATAGAAGTGTGTGGAAGCATGAAAAAATGTATATATCTGGGACTTTTAAAAATAAGAATAGAGGATTTTTTTGGGGTGTGTGTGTGCACTTTGTATTCTTTATATCCTCTGTTTTGTGTGCTCTGTTAGTTTTCTCTATTGCACATTCTTATTGCCTTGATATCATAAGATAATCAAAACAATAGATTACCAACAACTAGTATCAGAGCTAGACATGGAGACAACAACAATGAGCGATATAGAGAAGTTAAACGGGGCTAATTTTGCCCTATGGAAACCCCAAATGGAAGATATACTGATTCTAAAGGATCAATATTTTCCAACTAAGGGAATATCAAAGAAACCCACAACGATGACAGATGAAGATTGGAAAAAGTTGGATAGAAAGGCGATTGCAACCATCCGTCAATATTTGGCTAGAAATGTGTATTTTAATGTTGTTGGAGAGAAGATAGCAGTAGAACTATGGGAAAAGTTACATGATTTGAATGAGAAAAACACAGCTTCGAATAAGGTTTTCTACATGAAGAAATTATACAACCTCAAAATGAAGGAGGGTGCTTTAGTAGCATAGCACTTAAATGAGTTCAACATAATCACTAGCCAACTTGCCTTTGTTAAAATTGCTTTGGATGATGAGATTAAAGCCATCCTACTAATGTGCTCCATGCTAGACAGTTGGGAAAACTTGATTGTAGCCATAAGAATTTCCGCACCTGCAGGAACCCTGAAGTTTGATGATGTTAGTAGTAGCTTAATGAATGAGGAGCTGCAACAAAAATCATTTACAAAAAATTGAGGAAAAGCCTTAACTATAGCTGATCGTGGTAGAAAAATTGATCGAAACCATCAAGGGCGTTCAAGGTCAAGAGACAGGTCAAAATCGAAAAGAGGCAGACTAATTTGTTATCATTGTGGAAATCCAATACACATGAAAAGAGAATTTCAAATCTAGAAGCAAGAACTGAAGAATAAAAAATTGGCCAACACAAATAAAAAATTAGTTAGCACAAATGAAGGTGAGACCACTGCTATAGCTTCACATAATGGGGTTTTATTTACCGTTTCAATGGAAGATGCATGTTTATATACCTCTAGTTGTAGCATTGATTGGATTCTTGACTCTGGGGCATCTCACTATGTAACCACAATCAAAGATAATTTTGATGTGTATAATCCTAGTAATTATGGTAGAGTCCATTTGGGAAACAATCATGTTTGTAACATTGTTGGAGTGGGAGATGTCCAGATCAAGACAAAGGATGGACAAGATATTTTATTGAAATAGGTTAGGCACGTTCTAGAGATGCTCATGGGTCTAATTTCTATAGGACCTTTGGATGATGAAGGCCGCTCCTCAAGTTTTGGAAAAAATGGCTAGAAAATTTGTAAAGGGGCACTACTCATGGCTAGAGGATCCAAGGCATAAACATTGTATACATTAAGAGCAATATCAATGAAATCAGATGTAGCTGCTATTGCAAAAGAATAAATCTCAACAGATTTATGGAATAAGCATTTGGGTCACATGAGTGAGAAGGGCCTTAAAACTCTTATTGGTAAAAATATACTACCATGTTTGAAATCCTATAATCTTGACCTTTGTGAGTATTGATTATATGGTAGGCAACAAAGGGTTTCATTTATTATAAGTGGTCATGAACAAAAAAAATAAATTTGTTAGAATTAATACATTATGATGTATTTGGGCCAATAAACATTAGGTCATTAGGAGGAGCCTCATACTTTGTCACATTTATAGATGATGTATCTAGGAAGGTTTGGGCCTACCCTATTAAAAGCAAAGATGAGATATTCAAGATATTTCAGAAGTTTCATGTTGATGTTGAAAGAGAGACTAATAAATTACTCAAGTGTTTGAGAACAAAAAATGGTGGAGAATATTGTTCCAATGTATTCAAAGAGTATTGTAATAGGTTTGAAATAAGCATGAGAAAACTATACCTCTTACTCCTCACTCCTCAACAAAATGGGACTGTGGAAAGAATGAATCACACTATCATGGAGAAGGTGAGGAGTATGTTATCAAAATTTGGATCAACTTTTTTTTTTTTGGGCAGAAGCATTAAGGACAACATACTACCTCATAAATCGATCCCCTAATACAACCTTGGATGGTGGCATTCCTGAAGACGTTTGGATTGGTAAAGAGGTAGATTATTCTCACCTAAAAATATTTGGATGTGAAGCATTTGTGCATATTCCTAAATAACATAGAAGTGAGCTAGATGACAAATCCATGAAGTGTATTTTTCTAGGCTATGTGGATAGTGAGTTTGGTTACCCATTATGGTATCCAGATAAAGTCACTAGAAGCAGGGATGCCATATATTCAATGAGTTAAAGATGTTTAAAAAATATATAGACAATATAGAGATAAAAAAAAGTTGTTGATAAGTTTGCTCAACAACAATTAGATATTCCACCATTGCAAGAAAATGGGCAGCATGCTCAAGAGCAAGTTGAACAACAAATTTAAAATGATGGACAACAACAAGAAGAAATTATACAACAACCATTACAAGAACTCCAACCTAAGAATTCACCACCACAATTGACCTGCATGTCTACTAGGCCTCACAAGCCTTCACAAAGGCATCCTCCCTCAAATTATATTTTATTAACTGATGAAGGTGAACCTGATTGTTTTTAGGAAGCTTGTGAAGTTGAGAACAACAAATAATGGAAGAAAGCAATGGAGGAAGAAATGGAGTCTTTATTGGAAAATGAAACTTGGGAGTTGGTAAAGCTTCCAAAAAGAAGAAGAGCCCTACAAAACAAATGGGTGTATAGGATCAAGCATGAGGGAGAAGGGAAAAAGGAAGGAAAGGCTAGTGGTGAAAGGATTTGCTCAAAATAAAGATATCGACTTTACTAAAATATTCTCACCTGTTGTAAAGATGTCATCCATTAGAATTATTCTTGGTCTTGCCACTGCTTTAGACTTGCTGTGTGAACAATTAGATGTAAAGACAACTTTCCTTCATGGGGAATTGGAAGAGGAGATTTATGGAGCAACCAGAAGGATTCAAAATAAAAGGTAAAGAAAATTTAGTTTGCAGATTGAAAAAGAGTCTTTATGGATTGAAATAGGCACCTTGCCAGTGGTATAAGAAATTTGATTCATTCATGTTGAAACATGCTTTTAAAAGGCTAGAAGCTGATCATTATGTCTATATTAAGAGGTATGACCAAGATAGATCTACATTATATTTTTGTTTTATGTAGATGACATGTTACTTATTAGACATGATAAAAATATGATTAATCAGTTGAAGAAGTATTTGGGTAAATAGTTTGGAATGAAAGATTTGGGTCTAGCACAACAAATACTGGGAATGAAGATCATATGTGATAGAAAGAAGAAGAAAATATGGATGTCACAAGAAAAATATATTGAGAAGGTTCTTGATAGGTTCAATATGATGGATGCCAAGCTAGTTGGTACACCTCTTGCATCCCACTTTTAATTGTGTACTGATTTGTGCCCTTGTGGTGACAAGGAGAAGGAGGAAATGAGTAAAATTCCTTATGCTTCAGCAGTTGGTAGCTTGATGTATGTCATGGTATGTACTCGACCAGATATTGTAGATTCAGTGGGAGTAGTGAATAGGTTCCTTGCAAATCTAGGAAAACAACATTGACAAGCAGTGAAGTGGATTTTGAGGTATCTTAAGGGCACTAGCCATCATTGTTTATGTTTTGGTAATAATGATGTTGTGCTTAAAGGTTACACAGATGTAGATATGGCTATAGATGTGGACACTAGAAATTCCACCATCGGTTATCTATATATCTTTGCAAGTGTTGTAGTATCTTGGGTGTCGAGAGTACAAAAAGTAGTAGCTCTTTCAACAAAAAAGGCATAATACATAGCTGTCATAGAATCTTACAAAGAGATGTTGTGGATACAACGATTCCTAGGAGATATGGAAATAAAACAAGATAGATATATGTTGTATTGTGACAGTCAGAGTGTCATCCATTTAGCAAAAAACCCAACATATCACTCAAAGACCAAGCACATTGATCTAAGGTACCATTGGATTCGATAGGTATTAGAGGAAGGGAATTTCAATTTGGAAAAGATCCATACGAATAAGAACCCTAGTGATATGCTTACTAAAATTCTACCAAGAGAAAATCATGACCTATGTAGAGACTTGGTAGGTTTGGGGTGATTTGATGACTATAGTTTATTTTGACCCCCTTCATTGGCTTCAAGTGGGAGAATGTTATACACATGACATGTGAAGAAAATGAAGTGGCTTCCAAAGCCGTCCAATTGGCATTCTAATTTGGCTGAAAACTTCTTCATCACTACATTTACTCCTTTGTCTATCCCCTTGTCTAGAGCTTTCTAACATATTTTGTATCTATGATTTGGAATGATTTTTGTCAACTACTTCCATGATCTATCAATTATGATAGAAGTGTGTGGAAGCATGAAAATATGTATATATTTGTGGCTTTTAAAAATAAGAATAGAGGTTTTTTGGGGTGTGTGTGTGTGCACTTTGTATTCTCTGTATCCTCTATTTTGTGTGCTCTGTTAGTTTGCTATGTTGCAGATTCTTATTGCCCTAATACCATAAGATAATCAATACAATAGATTACCAACAAAAATATCATTTGTGGAATTATTTTGAAAAGTTTCCTGCTCATACAATAAATTTTTATGAGTGGTTTGTGCTATCTTTCCATTTTAAAGGAATCAATATCTTCTCCATATGGCATGTTGCTAGTCTGTGCCACCATCTGTACGCAATCCTTACACACAATATATCTACACTTGTGACCTAAGTCACATCTAAATCAATTCCCTTTCCAAGACGTAAAGGTGTATCCTAAGCACACATCAAAAAATGATTTCTTTAGTCCTTTCCTTCATCAATTCACTATTGTTTGTTTCGTGCCATCAATGACCAAGGTGGCAAAATAATCTTTCTCCATATTTGCTTCCCAGTATATGTGGTTAGCCACATGGTCCTTCAACTTACTAGTCAAGTCTAGCCCAATCTCCAATAGCACTTTCAACTTCCAATTTAGAATTGAATGGCTTCTTAGTGCATTTATCACTATGGTTGAATCCCCTTTGATTTCCAATTGATTGATTTTCAATTTTATGCAAAGTTTTAGACCATGAATTAGTGCTTGAAACTCTATGTAATTATTTGTGCCAATGGGGATTGGCTTTGACAATCTACATAGGACTCAACTTTATTGATCTCTAATAATACATCTCGCCTTGAAAACACTCAAATTTCTCCTAGAAGCACCGTCAAAGTTTAGCTTATACCAACCATGTTGTGGAGGTTTCCACACAACCGTGGATCTCATTGAGTGGAAATCAAATCACCCAACCCCATTAATGGGGGTATTTTTAACTGTTTTTAATTTACATGTGACAAATTGAATAAAAAAAATAGGTGTACATGGGCACGAGCCCATGGTGCATTGGATGAGTGGTGGTGTTGTTATTGTGGCCACCAGGGTTCAAGTCTCCAAACTTGACTATGGTGCATTGTTGCTACTGTCAATGGCTTTGGACCAGTGTTGAAGATCACCCTAGGCCAACGAAGGAGGATGCTCGTGCCCCGAGGCCAAAAAGAGGGAGGAAAGCTCATGATTGGACCAAGCATTGAAGATTTCCTTGATGAAGAGGAGGAGCTTTTTGTTGTACCAGGCACTTGTTTCTAGGGCCCGCCCACTCCCTTGCTTGGCTAGTGTGCTCATGGGAGTGGCAGACACTTGTGTTTAGGGTCTACTCCCTCGCTAGGCTGGTGTGCTCGTGGGCTTTATGCTCCTGATGGGCTATCGTGCTCGCGGGAGTGGTAGTTGTAGTGCATCCAATGCTGGGATGAGGTCCCCCAAATGTTGCTTTACTGGTTCATGGCTCCAGTCAAAATTATTCACCAATAAAAAAAAGGTGTTGTGTGTATGTAATTAACGTGAATAAGCAAATAAAACCTATACAACACACCAATGAAACATTATATCAAGGAATTCAAATAATAATCAAATTAAAACAACGATTCCCCAATGGCGTTTCATTGTCCTCTATTACCAAGGATTCTTTAAGTCATTTTGTTCTCAGATTGTTTGTGCGCATGACTTTCCAAATGACAACTTGAAGAATGAGAGATGCTGGAAATACAAGAGATGTTTGCTACATTACATGATTGATAAAGTAGTTGTAGATGATATGCAAAGATAATAAGGCTACTATGATGCTACTAATGAAAATGATACGATGAAAATACTATAATTAAGATGCTACTAATGAAATTGCCATGATTAAACTACTTGATGCTAAAATGCTAATACTAAAATGCTCACTAAAATGACAATGCTAATTAAAATGTTGCAGAGTGTAATTGCTACAAATGCTCCGCTCTCTCTTTTTGCTATAAATGAGGGCCTATTTATAGATTTTCCAAGGCATGAACCTTGGTGGTAGAAATCAACGGTCTAGATTTGATCTGGAGAGATGGATGGTTGAAGATGAAGAGGTTAGAGAGAAAAGGGGAGTGTGTTCCCTACATAAGAACAAACCACCGAGTGTGAAGAGGAATAAAATGGAGAGGAAGGCCAAGTGTCCCTAATTAGTTAGAATTTGATGATGATAAATACCAAATTAAATATTAGAAATATTTAATTTCTTGAGACACATGATGAGGTGGAAGGTGGGAAGAAGTTAGTAGACATGTGCTTAAATTCAAATTTAGTGAGAGGAGGTTAATTAAATAAAACAAACTAATTAAATTTGTTCATTTAATTAAGTTATGAAGAAAATGATTTAGGATAGGAAGAATTAGAGAAAATGAACTATATAAATAAATTTTTCAATTTATTTATAAGTAGAAGAATTAAATATTATTAATTAAATAACTTGTATTTAATTAATCCTCCAGACCAAATTTGAGTGTATACATTTTTCCCCTTTTTGAAGTGATGTGTTTGCGACACGTTGCTTCAAAGAAAAATTTGTCGATAGTGTTGATAAAAAATTTCAATATGCCCCAGATGCTAATTTTTTAGTATGATGCATGTATGCCCCCTCAAGAGATAAATCGAGGAAATTTTTAGGATTTTTGAATTTTTAATTTTTTTTATGATTTTATGAGGATTTTCAAATTTTTAGGATTTTGAGACGATTTATCTCTTGATAAATAATACTGACCCTAACAATTGATTAATTGACACCCTTTTGAAAATAAAAATAATCCCACTTAAATACCCTTTAAAAGATAAAAAGGCGAAAAAGGAGTTCATTTGAATTTATTTGCAATTGAGTGATTGAGCTAATTGAGCAATTTAGCAAGATGGTCATCCCATACCACACTCATTGCTTCAAGCAAGTTCGACAACACCACCGCCCCACCACGTATGGACCTCTGGTATGTACCTCGAGAAACCACCTTTTGAAATTTAAATTTGTTTTTTCGCACGCTTTCATGTTTTTAAAATCTGTAATAGTACATTTTAGCACATATGTTTTTTGAAATAGCGTATATAGGTATTTAATGCATCTGTGCCCCGATATAGCACATCGATTGAATTTTTTAGTGCATTTAGGTTTTTAGCACATATATTTTGCCAAGTAGCGCATATGTTGACTATTTTAGTGCATAGATGCTCTATTTCAACACATAGATGGAATTTTGTAGCACATCCATTTTTCCAATGCATAGATGCTTTGTTTTTGCCCATTGACACCAAAATTGATGAAATGTTGATTTTTCTCCTTGCTTTTGATGCTTGATGATCGCGTCAGCCGTTGTTTTGGTGATGTTTGATAGGATAGATGATGATTGACCTCATGATGGATGAGAGCCAATGATAGCATAGATGATGATTGACCTCATGATGAATGAGAGTCAATGATAGACACTCCACGAGATTTGATCAAAATCTCATTAGAGCTAATTAGATTGATTGATGGGTTGATTGATAAAATGTTGATTTGTGATATGTCATGATTATAGGAGGACTTAAGAGTTCTTTAGTCTCGTGAGTGCTACCTGAAGACTTGGGATATGATTCCATGTCTGGTGCAGGAGGATTTGGATGTTATTGAGTGATGTGGTTTATCTTCCTTGCTTGATATGCCCTGGTATAGGATAAACAGGGGACTATTGACTGCATTAGTTGAGAGATGGCATAGTGAACACAACACGTTCCATCTGGCTACCGGTGAGATGACGGTTACCCCAGAGGATGTGTACCAGATATTGAGGATTCCCGTGGTTGGAGAGTTAGTCGTATATGATCACATAGAGCAAGGAGGTACTGAGCCGCCGAGGAGGATTTTTGATGATGATGGGATTAGTGGTTACGAGATCCCATGGCAGGATATGGTTGATTCTTACAAGCCATTACCATCTATTCTAGCTGGGTTTGTTGGAGGTTTCTTATGTCCCGACCGTAGGTTGAAGGGACTGTCTATTGGCTGGGGTAGGATACTAGAGAGGATGATCACTCAGGGGATCTGATATGCATGGGGTTCCCATATGTTAGCTCATTTATATCATGATTTGCATCAGGTGGTGTATCTTGGAGCTGCAAGTTTATCATTTAGAGTGACATTGCTTCAAATTTGGGATTGGGAGCATATAGCTGTTACTCATCCTTTAGTGGAGAGAGATTTTCCAGTTGGTAGGCTATATGTCTTTGGGTACACAGGTACTTTTTTCTTTGTGCAAGCTGGGAAAAATTAGAGTATTGGCAGCGAGTGCTTGATGATTTGGAAGCAGTCATATGGAAACTATACTTAGATTGTGAGCAGTGGCCCAAGGATGATCTAGAGATGCTATATGTTTGCAATTCAAGATATTTTATTGGACGAACCTGACTTATTATTGAGAGATTCATGCTCATGAGGGTGCTTCGTCAGTATGGGAAAGTTTAGGGGATGCCCCAGGGAGTTGTGTTATATGCTTAGAGACAACATGATATTCCATAGTGGGGACCCACCATATCTTATGATACAACTTGTGAGGAGTATTTTGGATTGCAGGAACAGGTATGGGATAACTATCCAGAGATTGCAGCTAGTGTGATGATAGATGAGTATGTTGAGTATTTCTTCACACATGTCGTACCAAGGATATCGAGTCCTAATGAGCCAGTACTGGCATTTGATGATGATGAGAGAGCACCACAACATGCACCGAGATAAAGGAGGGATGTGGGAGATGGTGATGATGAGGAGGGAGATGGTGGGGATGGAGGGGATGATGGAGATGGTGAAGATGCAAGTGGAAGACAAATATTGGACCTCAGAGTACCCCAGAGGAGGAGATCTATGGTTCCCTCGAGATAGCAGCAGGCAGGACCATCCCAGGTTCAGATTCGTGTGCCTTCCCATTAGCAGTAGGCACAAATAGATGCCTTATAGCTATAGGTGGAGGGCTTATAGGGACAACTAGCGTAGGAATATGAGCAGATTGTCTCTCTGACATCAGAGAGAGATGCTGCGAGATAGAGATATTAGCATGCAGAGACCCTAGCTGAGAGATTGCAGATAGTTTTCGAGGGTACTGTTGTAGGGGATATGCTCAGAGAGATTCAACATTTAGCTTGAGAGACAAAGTACTATGGATCACTATATTATTAGGTGGTTCCTACAAAGTGGTGTGCCCCTAGTTATGCACACTCTGTCAGTGGCAGGTCAGGTTGGAGTCAGTCACAAACTACGAGCAAGGGTGTGACTAGGCCACTTCCCAGAGATCCATCAGGTAGAGATCCAGGTGTAGGTCCATCTAGTGGTGCAAAAATAGGCACAATGAGGCCTATAGTGTATGGGGGGAGCAACACGTAGCTTTTGTGCTCACATTTGATGTATTGAGACTTGATGTATTCAGTTATGCAATCGGGGACTTTATGATTTCTTGCCATTTTTTTGATGTATCTCTCCATATTTTGTGATATCATTGTACACTTTACATTGATTATTTTGATATTATGTGAGATGCAGCGAAGACTATTGATCTATATGTTTTCTACATGGCTTTATGATGAATGCATTTGATTTCCGCTCTATATGCTATGCGATGTTTATATGATTATGTCATGGTTGTGTATGGATACAATAATGAAATGATGATGCATGGATTATGATTCTATATAGCTTTATGGATGATGCCTTTATGATATATGAGATGGATTTGGTCATGCAGATAAGATGTGATGCACCTTTTTTTTATATTTTTCTAATGCAAATAGATGATCTAATGCATGGATGGATGACCTATGATAATACTTTCTAATGTATGTGTGATATGATAATGATTATGCAACTACATGTGAATGACATTTTTTTGTTTATGTCAAATGTACTCAATCCTTTAATGAGAGAGATAAAATCATTTTGAATTTTTTCAGCTTTGGAAAACCTAAAATGCACATGCAAAACTAATATGGATGCAATCTATCTTAACCATGCAATGTTATCGTCTTGTCAGCTGATTTTTTGTGCTTGTTATCATCATTGAGCTTTTGATATGTTGAAAGTTAGTACAAACACCAATGGTATAATTAAACCATGATGACCTGAGTACAACTTCCATTGATTTTGATATTGCAAGGTAATACAAGCATCTAGGTATAATTGAACTGAGATGACTTGAGTATTGCTTGTGTAAAACAGACAAGAGTTAATCCTTTGATGCAAATTCAGAATGTCATCAATGGTACTTTGTAGATCATGTCCTGTGAAAAATTTACATAGTAGTAATGATCAACTCACAAACAACAGACAGAAAAATATCATACTCCATCGTAGCTTCTCTAGTCCACGACATCCTTGAGTTGCTCTAGAGAAATGATAACAAAAATCAAGATGCAACAATTGAACATTTATGCTAAAGTGATTAAACCATGATTCAAAAGAATATCATCTAGTGAGATTTTTTTTATCGATCTTGCTATTGATTTGGATGGTTGGTTTTCTAAAAATTGTGATTGATGTTCAATGTTGAGTTTCATTGTGATCATTATGTTTGCTATGTTGTCTTACTGTTGCTTGTCTATTGTTTTAAGCTCAAAATAGATTGCCCCTAGTGAGAAACAAACCATTTATTGTGAATGCACACAATGATCACCAAGCCAGGGTGAGACATGACTGCAATGCCCGTTTATGTATATGAGGTTTTATGATGGACATGCATAATGATGGTAGAAAGCAGACGCCTGACACATGTTCTAATAGATGGAAAATCCAATCTATCAAAAATAGCATTTGTTGCTAGGTTTTCAATACTTGTTTTTATTGCACTTTTTCTAATTTTATGATTTTTATGATTTTTTTTTTGAATTTTTCACTTTGTTTTTGTATTTTTTGCTTTTTTTGGATTTTTCTGCTTTTTCAACAGTGCATTGGATGAGTTATGTATAAAAATTCTTGAGATGAATGTTGTTGATAGGTTCTTCAAATAGGTCCCCTTCGGGTGTAGATAACTAATATGCTCTAGATCCATATACTAATATAATGACAAAATGACCTAGCCAATTAGGTTCAAATTTTCCTTTCTTTTCTCGATCTTGTTGATTGCGAGGATTCTCTTTTAGTACCAAGTCACCAACCTGAAATGTTCTTGGTCTTACCATGTGGTTATAGCTCCTTGAAATTATTTGTTGATAAGATTTCAGATGATCAACAACATGTTGACGACGTTCATCTAACAATTCCAACTCCTATAGTCTAGATAATCGATAGTCTTCCTCTGAAATGATTCCTTTCAATGATACCCAGAGTGAAGGTAACTCAACCTCAATGGGTAAAATGGCTTCTAATTCATATACAAGGGTATATGGTGTGGCTCCTGTAGGGGTGCAAATGCTAGTATGGTATGCCCACAAGGAAGGGTTTAGTTGAACATGCCAGTCACGTCCAACATCATTGAAATTTTTCTTCAAGATTTTCAAAATGGTCTTATTTGAGGCTTTTGCTTGGCCATTCCCTTGAGGGTAATAGGGTGTGGAAAATAGATGTTGGATATAGAATTTTTCACAAAGTTCTTGTACATCTTGGTTTTTGAAGGGTCTACCATTGTCAGTGACAATTGAGCTAGGGATGCCATATCGACAGACAATGTAGTTCAGGATGAAGGAGGCAATTTGTTTACCAGTGATCGTGGTTAATGGGATGACTTCAATCCACTTTGTGAAATATTCAGTGGTTGTGATTATGAATTTATTTCCATTAGAGGTAGATGGATGAATCCTCCTCACAAGATCAAGTCACCATTGACAAAAAGGCTAGGTCGATGTGAATGGTTGCAGCTCCTGCACTGGTGCATGTATGAGATTTCTTGACACTTCTTGCACTTTTTAACAAATTGAAAATATTCTTTCTCCATGTTCAGCCAATAATATCCCAAGTGTAGGAGTTTCTTAGCTAGAGTAAGACCACTTGAATGAGTACCACAAATACCTTCATGAACTTCCCGTAAGGAAGTTTCAGATTCATCATGTTCAAGACATCGAAGGAGAGTACCATCGATACCTCGTCAATAAAGTGTATTAGCTATCAGGGTGTATCAGGTTGCTTGACAAATAAAGTTGCATTTTTGGTTTTGGGATAGATCAGGTGGAAGGTTATTGTCTCTTAGATAGGTATAAATCTTCCCATAGATTGAAGAATTAGTATCAACTAGATGGCACATGACTTGGGATTTAGGATTGTCATATGTGGGAGTAAAAAATTGTTCCACCATGAATTCATAATGACTTCATTTTTCTGGTATTTGTAGAAGAGAAGCAATGTCTTCCATGGCATTTGTAGCTTTGTTGTATACTCTTGGAATTTGTTCAAACTTGATCTCAACAAAGTATTTCTTGAAGTCATCTACCATTCTCTTGCATGGCATCAACTTGTCATTTTATGTTTGATAGTCATCATTAACCTGATTGATGACTAATTGGGAGTCTCCATAAACTTGTAATTATGTGATTTTCCATTCCATTGCTACCTTGATACCGATGATTAGTGCTTCATATTCAACCATGTTATTTGTGCAAGGGAACATCAACCTGTAAGATTTTGGGATAGTGTGTCCTTGAGGAGTAACAAATAGGATTCCAGCACCCGATCCATGTTGAGTGTAAGACCCATCAAAGTATAATATCCAATGTTGTGTTGTCATTGTGAGGACATCTAAATCTGGGAATTCAATGTGCATAGGATGGCCATCTTGTAATGGTGCTTCAGCTAACTGATCTACTATTCCTTGGTCCTTGATTTCTTTTCTTGTAGAGTCTTCTTGTGCCAGCAAAGCTCCCAAAGATACCTCAGTAGTTGCTATGTAGAGTAGAAGTGGTTTTCCCTCTATTGGTGGAACCAATATAGGTGGATTCATCAAATATTGTTTCAATTGATTAAAGGTAGCTTCACATCTTTCATCCCATCTAAAAGAAACATTTTTGTGTAACAAATGAGTAAAAGGATGAATTTTTTTCTGCCAGTTGCATGATGAATCTTTTGATGGATTGGAATCTTCCTCGTAGAGATCTTAGTTGGCTAATGTTCTTAGGAGGTGGCATTTCCATGATTTCTTGAACTTTTAATGGATCTACTTCGATGCCTTTAGTTGAGACTATGTATCCTAAGAGTTTTGCTGATGTTACTATGAATACACACTTCTTTTGATTTAAACGCACATTGAACTTTTCCAATCGATTAAAGATTTTATCCAAGATTTTTGGATGTCCTTCCTTGGTGAATGATTTTGCTAGTAGGTCATCCACATAGTCCTCCATGAATGTGTGCATCATGTCATGAAAGATTGTTGTCATTGCACGTTGATAGGTGGCTCCTCCATTCTTTAATCTAAAAGGCATGACATTCCAAAAAAATGTACCCCATGGGCATGTGAAATCTATTTTGTCTTGATCTTTTGGTGCAATCTTGATCTGATTATAGCTTGAAAAACCATCCATGAGTGATAGCATAGAATGTCCTGTTGTTAAATCCACAATGATGTCTATATTGGGCAAAGGAAAGTCATCCTTTGGACAAGCCTTGTTAAGATCCCTAAAATCTGTGCATATTCTGATGTTGTCTGGTTTGGAGACTAGTACAATGTTTGAAATCCATTCTGCATAGTCGATTGGTTGGATGAACCCTACATCTAATATTTTTTTTAATTCTACTTTCACTAGTAGGGTGATGTGTGGATGCATTTTTCTCAACTTTTTCTTTACTAGATTCACTCCAGGTGCTATGGATAAATGATGCATTATTAGATCCAGATCTATTCCCAACATGTCAGCATAGGACCAAGCAAAATTGATTTGTCTTTCCTCAAAGAATTTTGTGAAATTTGACTTTTCTTGCTCTGTCATTGATGCCACTAGATGTATGGTATTTTTTGTTTCTGTAGTACTGATATTTATGGATTACATAGGCTCAACCAATACTGAAGATCTTTCTTGATAATGTTGAGGAAGAGTGTCAAATATCTCATCCTTCAATGCCTCAAAGAGGTTTTCACTGTTGGATACGCTCTTTCTTTTTTCTTTTTCATGATCTAATACTGCCATTGCATGGTTTTCACCATTAGATCAATTTTTTGTATTCTTTATTTTGCAGCTAAGAGACTTGGGCACTCCCTTGGTTTGAAACTTCATTATGAAATTAATTGGTGGAGCTTGTTTTTGGATTTTCAAAACAAAGGAAATTGACAATGTCATTATCATCTAAAAAGGTAAGGATATCAAGAGGCTCAGTTTGTTCCCAATCAATGAGTTTGGGATGTATCAAAGGTAAGGAATCATCAGATTGGTCAAGATCAAAGGCAACGAGGGTCATGATGGAAAATTTTCTGAGGTTTTCGCTAGCAACATCAAGTTCTATAATGTTACTCTCCTCCAGATCATCTGTCTTGTTCAATGTCTAATCGTCCTCACTAGAGTCATCAATATGTAGTGATCCAAATTCAGATGGTTTAGACCTTGAGCTTTGTCCCTCCATACGTATGGGTGCATACTTCTTTATCACATCAATTTCTTTGTCTTCACAAGATTCTTCAGATAGTGAATCCCATTCATATTCATTTGAGTCTGTTTAAGAACTAGCTTGTAGTTGGAGGATTTGTTCACAAATATTTTGAGTGGCTTCTTCTTTTGTCTCTTCTTTGTATCCTAATCCTGTCTTGTCTTTTGCATTGATTGAGATAGGTTGGATTGGTTCCACAATACCTTCTTTTCATTTTCCAATAGGACCTTTTCCTTCATATCCCATCTTTTCTAAGATTTTGAACCCTTTAGCATATTGCTCTGTTGGTATATTGTAAGTTGCTACTATGGATTCTTTTTCATCTTTGTAAAGCCAATTTGGAATGTCTTTGTCCTCTGATTCATCAACTAGAGTACCTTCTTTTACAAATTTACCATCAAAGATCGTGATGGGTTGTGAAGATTATTGTCTAGATGTTAATGGTTGTCCATATGATTTTGGAGAAGGTAGTAGCTGTGAGAGACATAAGGACTGCTCAAAAGAATACTCACCCATGCCTTTATCTTTCAACTAAATCTTTTTTTCAAACTTTTTTGATAAAGAATTGAGTTGGATTTCATTACTTGAGGAAATAGAATCACCGATGCCTTTATCTTTCAATTGAACCTTTTTCTCAAACTGCTTTGACAAATAATTGAGTTGGCTTTCATTACTTGAGGAAATAGAAGTGAGAGCTTCTTTGTTGTGTGGTACAAAAACATCTTGGACTGTCTTGAGAGTGTTACAATATTGGGGATTATTAGGATATGCTAAAATTGTGATCTCTTATCCATTGTAAGGGAATTTCAAGCATTGATGGTATGTTGATGGCACTGCTTGCATTTCATGGATCCAAGGTTGACCCAAGAGTATGTTGTAGGTCAAATCCTTGTCTAAAACTTGGCAGATTATATCCTTTTGAACTGGTCCCACTTGAATTGGCAATACTATCAATCCTTGAGAGGATCTTTTTTCATCATCATAAGCTTTTATGGTGATCTTTCTTCTGGAATCTATTGCATTTTGTGAAAATCCCAATGCACATATAAGCTTTAAGGTGCATATATTTAGACCAGTTCCTCCATCTATTAAAATGTGTTTGGCCCGATTTTTATGGATTAAAACCTCAATATGGAATAGAGCGTTGTGTGGATGAGTGAGGGATGCATCGTTATTTTATGAGAATGATAAACAATGGGGTGTAGTCAAATGTCCCACCATGGCTTGGAATTGACTTGAACTTCCAAATTTGTTGGTATTGTGGTGTCCACTAAAGCTTTTTCCAAAATATCCTTATGGGCTGGTGAACTTTAAGAAGTTATAGTATGGATATCTGTGCTGGGATCTTTTGCAATTGATCTACTATATTGTATCGATTCAAAGGAGCAACAAGTGTTTTAGATGTACTTCCTTTCAATACAAACTTGGACTGTCCTCTTGTGGTCACATTTACTAGTAGGTTATCTTGTTTATCCTTGATTTTGATGACATTGATTTGATTATCAGCTGCAAAAATGTGATTGATGGTAGTATCATAGACATAATTCACATTCTTCCCTTTGTTGTTTGTCGAAGAAGATTCTCCTTTTTCATAGTTGGGTAGAGGGTTTTTAAATGCTCCATGATCATCATTTGTTTTATGCCCTTCTAACAATGTCACCTCTATCTATCAAGTCTTGCACCAAATGTTTTAATTGCATACAATCATTTGTTTTATGACCTTTGCTTCTATGAAAATCACAGTAATATGCCTCGTTCCACCATGATGGTTTGACTCTTGGTTCAAAATCTCATGTATCTGGTAATGTTATGAGTTTGTGTCCAAGAAGTTCTTTTAACGTTGATTCAAGTGATTGTCCCAAAGGTGTAAATTTTCTTCGATGTGGTAGTGGAGCTAGTTTAGATTCACTGTTGTTTTTGTAGACACTAAAAATAGGCCTGCGAATTCAATTTGTTCATAACTTGTACCTTCATTGTCATAATTAAATAATGTTAATTATTTAATTATTTTTCTAAAGTCCTTTCTCATCTATTAATTAAATAAATATTCTTTATTTAATTACGTTGCTAATTAAGTTATCTTCTTTCTAAAATTAAATAAATTCTTATTTAATTTATCCTTATTACATTTTCAACTATAATTAAATAATCATTTAATTATTCATTTAGCATTTTCTTCAGTGAATTAAATAAATCTTATTTATTTAATTAAATCCTCTAATTTCGAATGTTGAATTAAATAATCATTTAATTCATAAAAATAATTATTCTTGGAATATTTTGCTGTGATTGGATATTTGCCTAGTTATCTAATTTATTCATTTACCACTTAACTCGAGATTTAATTAAATCAGTTCATTATCTCCTGATCTAATAGTTGTCTATTTCTGACAAATAGACTCTCTATTTTAATTAGTCAGTTACCTTGTTTTATTCTTCTGTGTGCACACATTTATTAATTAAACAACTTTATTTAATTAATTCATTCATTCGTGCATTCAAACAGACCATTTCCTCCATGCTAGTCATCATCTTTACATGCAATTATTATTCTTCCAAGTTTCAAAACTTTCAACTAAAGATTAAATTATTATTTAATCTTAATTCCCACCTTTTATGTTTTATCACTCACGTCACTATTGCCACTAATCTCAATGCATGTCAAATCTTTCAATCTTAATCGTCCGTCCATCTTTCAATATGAGCTTGTCATTCAAAAACTTTGTTTTCTATAAATTGGCTTGACCTTCATCATTGCTACTCCTCCCAAAATCTTATGACTTTTGGAAGCAATCAATTGTTTAATCTTTGATGTTTTGCTGAATCACACTATCATAGGCTATACTTGCACACTTAGAAATCTAAGGGAAATTATACTACAACGAAAAATGGAGAGGGACAATCGAGGTCATGCATGTAATTATGTAGATATTCGATGAGATGGTTTTGTTTATTTACATTTTAGCTTTCCATTGTTCTTTGTTGTTAGCTTAGTTTACATTAGAGTTTGAGTCGAGGCCGAGGACATTTTATTTTTGAGATCAGTTGCGAAGCGGAAAGAGACGGTTCATATGGAACCTAGGATTGCATAAATTCATATCTTGTGTTAGAAAAACAAGCAACTTTTCACAGCCCAAAATTTCAAATTTTTTTACAGGCAAACGCGTCACTTTAAAAAAAATGCGTTACAAAATTACAAATGCGTCGTTATAAATTGCAAATGCGTTGTAAAACCTCAAATAAATAATTTCAAAATGCAGATGTGTTTTACTAATGCAAATGCGTAAAAATACAAAACACTCCCAAACACTCATGCATATACGTCACATTTTCACAAATGCGGTGCATTCTTAACATGCAGGTAATCATGCAAATGTGTAGCAAAATAACAATTGTGTTCCATAATCCTACATGCGCTACATGCCTAACATATGTGTTGCAAATCTACAAATGTGGTGCAACAAAATTCAAATGCGATCAATGAACTTAATTGCCTAATCTACCCTAGACCTGTTCTCACATATGCATCGTTTCGCTGTCAAATGCATCGAACACGGACACGCATATGCATTGATCTAATAATGACACATTTGAAAATTAAACTACATATTCCTAAAAATGCATGAATTTTTTTTCAAAAGATGGTTTTCGACTACATACTGGGGGTCCCGCGTCGGCTGGCCGTCTGAATGTCCAAATGCGATATCCGCGATGATCTGAGTAGGGAACTGGCGACATGTTTGCAGTGAGATCTAGAGAAAAAATCACACTTTCCAAACTTAAGGGGTGCAAATGAATTGATTTTCCACCCTATTTCTATTTATACTTAGGGTTTTTGGAGGGATTTTCTCAAACCTTGTGTATTGGACGCACTATTTTTCAACTTCCAAAAACCATTTCACCTGCGAAACTTCCCCGAAACTAATTTCTTTCACCACCATCAAACTTCTAGCTATCAAATTAACTAATCGGGATAATTCCAATTTTTTTGGATTTTTTTTCAAAATTTGTCATTTTTCCCAAGGGGGCATACCCTTACCTATTTCACATTGGGGCACGACTAGGGCATGTTTTCATTGGTTTTCTTTGACGCAATGCCGAAATGATATTGTATCAAAGAGGGAGAAAAATGTAGACACTAAAAATTGGTCTAGGCCTGTGACTTCAATTTCTTCATAATTCGTACCTTCATTGTCATAATTAAATAATGCTAATTATTTAATTATTTTTCTAAAGTCTTTTCTCATCTATTAATTAAATAACATTAATTATTTAATTAATTCATATTTACCTTTTATTCAATCCTGAATAATTAAATAAATATTCTTTATTTAATTATGTCTCTAATTAAGTTATCTTCTTTCTAAAATTAAATAAATTATTATTTAATTTATCCTTATTACATTTTCAACTATAATTAAATAATCATTTAATTATTTAATTATTCATTTATCCTTTTCTCCAGTCAATTAAATAAATCTTATTTATTTAATTAAATCCTCTAATTTCAAATGTTGAATTAAATAATCATTTAATTCATAAAAAAAAATATTCTTGGCATATTCTTCTATGATTGGATAATCGCCTAGTTATCTAATTATTCATTCACCACTTAACTTGAGATTTAATTAAATCAGTTTGTTATCTCTTGGTCTAATATTTGTCTATTTTTGACAAATAGACTCGCTGTTTTAATCAGCCAATTATCTTGTTTTATTCTTCTACGTGCACACATTTATTAATTAAATAGCTTTATTTAATTAATACATTCATTCGTGCATTCAAACAGGCCATTTCCTCCATGCTAATCCTCATCTTTACATGCAATAATTATTCTTCCAAGTTTTGAACACTTTCAACTAAAGATTAAATTATTATTTAATCTTAATTCCCACCTTTTATGTTTTATCACTCATGTCACTACTGACACTAATCTCAATGCATGTCAAATCTTTCAATCTTAATCATTTGTCCATCTTTCAATATGAGCCTATCATTCGAAAACCCTATTTTCTATAAATTGGCTTGACCTTCATCATTGTTACTCCCGAAATCTTATGACTTTTGGAAGCAATCTATTATTTGAATCTTTGATGTTTTACTAAATCATACTATCATAGGCTATACTTGTACACTTAGAAATCTGGGGGAAATTATACTACAATGACAAAATGGAGAAGGACAATTGAGGTCATGCATGGAGTTATGTGGATATTAGGTGAGATGGTTCTGTTTATTTACGTTTTAGATTTCCATTGTTCTTTGTTGTTAGCTTAGTTTACATTAGAGTTTATTGCAATTGTGTTGCTTTAATCTTTCTTATTTTTATAAAGTTACAGTTTTGATTGTTTTTGGGTGTAGTACTTGATAAATTGAAGACTGGTTTTACGTTATGTGTGTCAACTACACCATCATTACCAACATTCTTATTTCTTGTCCAAAATTTGGATTTTTCATTACTGTTATGATGGTTAGAAGAGTTAGTAGAGTTTGTTCCTTTGTTATAGATTTTCAATACTCCTCTTTTAACCAAGGCTTCCACAATCTTAAGTCCATTTTCAATCAGCTTTTAAAAACTAGGTGGACACTGCAATTGGAGTCTATAACTCATCTCACTGTTGAAATTATTAATAAAGATATCCATATTTTCTTTCTTAGGTATAGGATGGACATATCTAGCAAATAATTGTCTCCATCTTTGTAAGAATGTAAGAAATGGCTCACCATTTTTCTATTTTGTGTTACAAAGATCCTTCATGGTTATTTCATGTTGAATGTTGTATGAATATTGGGAGATAAATTAATTTACCACCTCCTCAAATGATCTAATACTTGGTGGGAATTTTGAAAACCATTCCATGCATTGACCGCCCAAAATTCTTGGAAATAATCTCATTAGATAGGTTTCTTCATGTGCAAATTCCAAACTCATGGTCCATAATTCTCTTACATGATCTTGAGGATCAGTTTTTCCATTATATTTGTCATATCTTGGAAATTCACAATTTGGTGAAAATGGTATCCTGTTCATATTTCTGTCAAATGGATAAGGACACATGTCTTGCAACAAATATCTCTTTGTTGTTCCCCTTTGCATGTCTAGGTTTTGTTGTTGAAGATGTTGCATTTGGTGAGTTAAAGCATTCAATGGATTTGTGATTCGTGAGTTAGCTTTTGTTTTCTTGGGAGATCCCTTCAATCGGTTGACATCAAAATCATTGGGTAGTTTCACACTTTGATTTTCTAGCATCACAAAGTATTTCTCTCCATCCTTTTCTAGAATTTTTTCCATGAACTTGTGAAATTTAGGGTCTTGTTGAGCTTGTTGTATGTCCTCATCAGTTATCTCATTTGTTTTAGGTTGATGAAATCTGTTAAAAGGATTTTATTCTCCTTTTGCCATGATGGTTTGGGTTTCTATTTCCTTTTCTTTGAGTTTTTGTTTTTGAGCTCTTGTTAAAACAGTCATGCAAATGATAGAGTTTTGCTATACTTTGATCTTTGTTTTGGGAGTGCCAATGAAGTACCTAAGTCAAATAGGATGATAGATCCTATTGATAAGACTAGGCTAAATATTATGTACAACATTTGTTTTGTGATAAAGGATGATAGACCCTGATAGTGAAACTCAACTAACAATTAGAGATGAGATTGGTGATTGGGCACTTTAAGTTGTTTGATCCAAGTTTAGTTAAATTGATCACACTTGCAAAAGACAATTTCTTCAAGTTTAAAGCAATGTTTTGATGGGAAATGATCTCTGCTCTGAAAAGGGTCCCTAAATATGACTTTAGTTGTTAGACAAAAGTTCAATTTAGCTCTCTATTTAAGTATTAGGTGAATGCACTAAAATAGGATGTATATGCACTACAAGATGGGATAAATGCTCTAAAACAAACCCTATATGTGCTAGAATGTTAGTTAAATGCACTAGAATAGAAAGCTTATGCGTTGAAAGATGAGGTAAATGCACTAGAATAACCCTATATGCACTGAAAGATGTAGTGAATGTGCTATAATAGACCCTATATGCGCTAGACTATGAACTTAATGCGTTGAAACAAGAAGTTTATGCGCTAAACTGGAAATGTCAACGTTTTGAAAGTTTGTTTGGTTTTCTTGTTATTGAATTATTGAATTGAGTGTTTTTGATGGACGATCTTCTAAAAAAATATTTCAAACATAGAAGTAAGTAGTAAAACAGTTGTTTCATCCTATGATCTAAACATCAAGTGTATGTTCTAGGATCTGGTCCGATCCCTTTGATTTCCACTGGTATTGAACAATAGCAAACATATTAGTCAGACTCTTCTAATGTAAAGGGTCATTAATAACATCACAACCCACAACTTGGAACTATGTCATCTCACACAGCCCTATCACCCCCTACAGGGCGCTCGTGTTTTTTCCTTTTTTGGGTCTTAACCAAAGTTGATTCCTCCACTTTTGGCTAGAAATCCCTGGTAGTTATATGGTGAGTATCTTGGGGGAAAATTCTTCCCTCCCCTTGCATTGTGAATATTATAATGTTTGGCAACTAACTCAGCTTGACTACTACACTTAAAGTTCTTAGTAAGGGTTTTTGTTTGGTGCGGAAAATGATAAACTCCCTCAGGAGGCCTCCCAACCTTTAGAAAAAAGGCTTTATGTATCTCAAGGATACTAGGGGAGGGCTATCAATGCACACTATAGTTGAATGTGATTTTCATCACAATTCACATTTTATTATAGTGGGTTGGAATGCTTCGCTTTAGTTGTTTCCACTTAGGTTGTTCCCTCCTTTCGAAGTGGGGAGACATGCCTGCTAAAGGTGCTATTGCAATAAAATGAAAGAGCGAGTCTGGTGTTTTGGTCACCCAATAAAGGGGAGAGCATAATCCTATCACTTTACAAACACAACATACATGGTGTTCTTTAACCTTGTAATTAAACTAGATGCCTAATTTAAGCAAAGGAAAATAAATCCAACCCCTGCAAATATCATTAGTAGTTTCAGATATGTCTTTGATAATGTATAGAGCACCTACAAAACATAAAGATATAGATCAGTCCCCTAGAATTTTAAATTTCTACAAATAAAGGTGTATGTGCTAAAACAGGAAGCATATGTGCTAAAATATTCAATATATGCGCTATTAAACACATTGAATGCTCTATTATAGAAAATAGAAAATGGAAATCAAATCCTATATATGCGCTGGAAGAGGAGGTAGATGTATTGGTTTGGGTTGCATATGCACTATAACAAAGCTTGGATGCGCCGAAAGAAACCGCCTACACGCTGAAACTGTTTGCGGATGCACTACATCGAGATTCATGAACAAACCTGCTGGCGAAAACTTACAAGAAAAATATTAAAAACGGGGCTAGGCCACATGGTGGGCGCCAATTTATGTGTGTATGTAAATAATGTGAATAAGCAAATAAAACCTATGCAACACACCAATGAAACATTATATCAAGGAATTCAAATAATAATCAAAGTAAAACAATGATTCCCCAAAGGCGTCTCATTGTCCTCTATCTCCAAGGATTCTTTAAGTCATTTTGCTCTTAGATCGTTTGTGCACATGATTTTCCAAATGACAACCTGAAGAATGAGAGATGTTGGAAATGCAAGAGATGTTTCCTACATTACATGATTGATAAACTAGCGGTAGATGATATACAAAGATAATAAGGCTGCTATGATGCTGCTAATGAAAATGATATGATGAAAATACTATAATTAAGATGCTGCTAATGAAAATGCCATGATTAAACTACTTGATGCTAAAATGCTAATACTAAAATGCTCACTGAAATGACAATGCTAATTAAAATGTTATAGAGTGTAATTGCTACAAATGCTCCACTCTCTCTTTTTTTGTTGTAAATGAGGGCCTATTTATAGATTTTCCAAGGCATGAGCTTAGGTGGAAGAAATCAATAGTTTGGATTTGATCTGGAGAGATGGACGGTTGAAGATGAAGAGGTTAGAGAGAAAAGGGGGGTCTGTTCCCTGCATAAGAACAAACTACCAAGTGTGAAGATGAATAAAATGGAGAGGAAGGCCAAGTGTCCCTAATTAGTTAGAATTTGTTGATGATAAATGCCAAATTAAAATATTTAATTTCTTGAGACACATGATGAGGTAGAAGGTGGGAAGAAGTTAGTAGACATGTGCTTAAATTCAAATTTAGTGAGAGGAGGTTAATTTAAAAAAACAAACTAATTAAATTTGTTCATCTAATTAAGATATGGAGAAAATGATTTAGGATAGGAAGAATTAGAGAAAATGAACTATATAAATAAAATTTTCAATTTATTTATAAGTAGAAGAATTAAAGATTATTAATTAAATAACTTGTATTTAATTAATCCTCTAGACCAAATTTGAGCGTATATAGGTGCACATATTTTATATAGATTTTTTAAAGATATATATGCTAGTTATGTCAAGAGGAATTGTACAATTGTATATGGATGTGAAAGACATGTGTACATAAAAAAATCCTTAAATCTAATTATTGTCTATAAATTGTGATTGTTAAATATGTAAAGTTTAAATTATGTAAAAAAAGAGATTGTACATGATTGGTTATGATGCAAATAAAACTATTGAAGAATGACTTTATGTATTGTTTTCCCTTTATATTAAAAATAAAAATAAAAATTTCCTTTTATAATTTATCCAACATTAATATAGTGGCACACCAGATCCGTCATTTCCAATGAAGAGTGACATAAAAGATTACAGAAGAAGAATTCAATAAATGATAACCACCATCATCATTTGTGATTGATTGACACTCAACAATTTGCTACCAATTAAACACCACTCCCTTAGTATAATCTACAAAAATATTTAGTTGAATAAAATAGATTATTGGCATGGCATAAAGATTGTGAAAAGTAGTACATTATTGAATTTTGCATGCTTTCAATCTAAAAAAAATGCAATCAATAATGCAAAAGTATGAATGTTGCTTCAATAATGCAATGCTCATGTCGAATTTACTCTCCATGCAAATTTTTAATTCAAAATTGTATTGCTCATTATTCAAACCAATGAATGGTGTTTCAATTCAACCACATCTTCAATATTGAATATCTTGAAAAAAAAAGTATCATAAAACTTATTGTTTATATTAATTTTTTTTAGTGTATTTGTTATTATTTACATTGAGAGGTGTTTTTAGTTTTATATGGGCATTAAATAAACATTTAAATAAAGCAATTTAAAATAGGGGTATGTGCATGGAAATGGGGATCAAAAGGGGTCTTAAGTGGTCACTTTTTTTCTTCTTCTAAAATTAAAAAATCTAATTTTTGAATGAAAATTTGAAGATAGTTATGCTCAAAATTTGAAGATGAAACAAGAACAAGAGTTGTAGTGCTATGAGTCTATTTTCTAGATTCTTTTTTTATTTTAAAAATGATTGAGATTAAGGGGTTCAAACAAGGGGAGAATACAAAGTGCTCCTATTTTTTTCAAAAAAACATAATATTGACGTGCTCCCCTTAAAATGTTAATTTTTTTCAGTATTTCAAAAAAAATTAAATGGAGAAAAGCTCGCTAACACCATGTAGTTTATGCTTAATTTTTCTGCTAATTTTTTAACAAATATATGATTTTTTAGTAATTTTCAAAGTGGACACATCTTGAAAAACAAAAATTTGAGCATGCACCCTCCTATTTTTTTAGAAACTAATCATTTTTTTTTTTTAATGTGTATAGAATAGATTCTATTTTGTTAAAATGTATTTTGTCTAAAATTTCATGAATGGGTAAAAAATGAAACAAAAAATACGGCTCATAGGTTTTTGACAAAAAATGGAGATATTAGTAAAATAAATTAAAGATCAAAACCTTAACATAATTGAAAGTTAGAAAGTTAAGAGAGATCTCAATGTTACTATATTTTTTTTAACTTGAAATTGAAACACATGCAATGATGGAGAGCATGCCAAAGATTGTGTCATTTTTTAGAATTTGTAAAAAACATGCTTGTGAGTGTTAACATGTAAGTTCAACCCTTTGAATTGGATGCCCAAGTAAAATCCAAGGCTAAAGATTGGAAATATCCAAAGTAGATAATAATGAGATTTTGTTTGTGTGAAGAAAAAATGATCCCTCTCCCTCAGCGTCTCTCCCTCTTTTGACCTATCTCTCTACTTCTCCCTCCCTCTCTCCCTATCCCTTTAGATATCTCTCCCCCTCCCTAACTTTTCTCTCTCTGCGCCCCTCCCTCCCTAACTTTTCTCTCCCCAAACTATAGACCTATCTCTATACCTCTCCCTCCCTCCTTAATTCACTCTGTCCCTCTTTAGACACCCCTCTCTCTTTCTATCTCTCTCCCTTTCTCTACCTCTATATCACCCTCTCTTCCTTGAACACTAGCCCTATCTTGACACATCCTCGCCCATGCTAGATGATGTAGTTTGGAAAGAAATTTAAAATAAAATAATGAAGAATTGAAAGGACGGGGATGGTTGGGGAGACAACTATTAAATAAGTATAGCCAAATATATCTATCTACGACCTAGCAAGGAAGGCTACCAAAATTAAATGGGCGTGGCATGGTGTGCAGAAGCAGGACTCAGATGAAACCAAAGGAGTATCTGTGCCATTAAATGAGTATGGTGAACCTTTACTTGGGCAGTAATGGCAGGTCGTGGGGAAAATGAGGCTCGTTAACAATAAAAACCTTGGCGAACCCTCATTAACAGGGATGCATGTGAAATTTGGATAAAATTGCAGAGAGAGAGAGAGAAAAGGGTGTGGGAAGGAGGAATCACGACTCCCTTACGTGCTCATTCAAGTCCAGTTTAGAAGGTAGAGAAAATGGCTTAGCTGTTCAGAGGTGTGAATGAGGGAGAGCTCCATTAACTTGCTGTTAGAGCTCTATTACAGGAAGAAAATGTTAGAGGGAAGGCATGGAGACATCTTGGGGCTCAGCTAACAGAGGAATATGCGAGGAGGAAAATCGAGTAGAATAGGGAAAGAAGAGAATGCGTGAGAGAATGAATGCACACAGTTTGGACAAAAAACACAGAGAGAAAGATGTCTCAAGAGAATGCAATTGGCAGGTATAACATCAAAATCCACAACAGTTCCAACGCCCTCCCTGCCTAAGATGAAAAGAGAGCAAGACGTTGCATGATATTTGAGATTTGTTTTAGGAAAAAGAAAATAGGTTTTGGACATTCCCCACAGTATAAATGATAAATGAATTTCATCAGCAAGGAGGGTAGGTAGAGAAAACGTGAAGGGAGAAGAAAAGGCAATGATTGCAACATTCTACCTGTCTGCACTCAAATGGTGCTTGGAAATAGGGTAAGGACGATCAACAAATCCAATTGGAATGGATTTTTTTGTCAATGGTTATAATTTCAGTTCATTGCACCCGATTTTGTTAGAAGTTTTTCTTTTAGTGTGCCTCAAAGCTTTAAAATCTAGCTTTTCTATGGCATTTAAGAAAGACTTGGGAAATTTAGAAATCATTGACCTATAACATATATGTTCTTTTTGTGTATAATATATATTTGAAAATCCAATCTATTTTTCTAGCTTTTAGAGCTGCTCAATCACCATGTCCATATAATCTATTTGGAATTTGGGCTATTTTTTTTTCAGACCACTCTTAATTTGGATAGTGCATTTCCTTCTCTTTAGGCTTAAATTTTTAAGGATTTGGGTGTACTCAATAGTTTTTCAACGTGTTCCTTTTTTAACAACCTACCTTAATCTCATCTCAGGATGGTTTTGAATTCTTGTAGTTACAAGATTTGGATACGTATATTTGCTTACACGTTTCCATGTTGAAATTTGTATTACCCCATATTGATCTTTATATTCTCTTGACTATTTCTTGTTCCCCTCATTAAAAAATAATGAGTATATCTTGATTGCTAGGAGTGGGTTGGGAGAGGGGTAAAGTTTGGCTAAGGACGGATATATACAAGGACGTCCTTGCAACTTTCTTTCTTCTTGGCCTTATTCTTTCCTCATTGTTATTTCATATTTTTGTCACCCCTGCAAAAAGAATAGAATTTATGCTCAAGTTCTTTTTGAATGATTTCAAACTACGAGTAATTATCTTCATACTTTATATTGGGTGTTTCCTATTTAAGGATAAGATAAATAGTTTGACCTCGAGAGATGTATGACTACTATATAGACAATATTTGTGAATAAAATGATTATTCTTTTGATAGTAAAATATACATGTGTATGTTATCAATTTGTTATCACTTTAGTGACATTTGGTAGGTAATATATGCTTATATAAAATAGAAATCAAACATCATCACATATTTTATTTAAATTAAGTTGATACATAATGTCATGCCCCACCCTCTGTTCGTCATTGTGTGTTGTCATTGGTTGTCTCTGAGGTCAGGTTTAGCTTGGTTTTGTGTTTGTCAGAATTAATTAATTGATTTTACCTTGATTAAATTGAATTGATTAGGTTATTATCTTATTTTAATAAATTAAACTTATAATTTAGAATAAAATATTTTAAATAAAATATTAAGTTATTATGATGGTATAAATACATTATATGTAAGATTAAAATTATTAAATCAAATGTCATATTCGTTAATGTTTTGAATGTAAATTTAAAAGGGCATGGTTATAAATTATAAAATATAATAAATTGTTAAGTGGTGAATAAAGAGAAGTAATGTAAATTAAATGAATTGATGAAGGAAAGTAGTTACGGATGGAATTAAGGAAGATGATAGTGGAAGTTAACTAACAGAGGGGCAGTGGATTTATTCTGGTGAAACTTATTGCATTGGGGTACGGAGTCTTTGGGGTTCTTGTTCTGGAGTTTTCTGAAAAAGCCGGCTCTGTTTTTCTGGAATTTTGGGGGAAATTGGAAAATTGGATTGGGGGGAAACTTTGGATTTGGGAGATTCGGGGCAGTTTTGTGAAAGCTAGAAAATTTGTAGAAGCTGGAGCTGGGGGTGTTGGTATCAAGATTTCGTTTCCAGCCAGTTTATGAACCAGGTTCCCTTTTTCTGCACCTCCATTTTAATGTTGCTATTGAAATAAATAAAAAAAAAGAAGGGGCTGGCTTGTTGAAAATTTTGAGATATTCTGCGGTTCTTTCCAGAATTCGAATGCTATGTTTTGTCATTCTGAATTTGGCTCAAGTTGTGGATCATATACTTGTTTCGTGTGCTTTTAAACTGAACATATCCATCACTTGCCGACGCCCCTGCTCCTTTTGTCTAGATTAACCTTGCTAAATAGGAATATAAGCACCGTCATTCCCCTTTAGGCTAGGTAGTTGCTTGATGGGCCGATTGAGGTTGCAATGTTTAACCTGGAAATAAATACCATTTAACTTTAAATGTTTAACATAGTCTGGGATAGAAATTCCTTCTTTTATATCTATAGTTTGCATTGAAGTGGAATCGCATTTGTTAGAAGGGACGGCCTTGAAACGGTTAGTTACTGCGCTATTCTTGTTTATAAATTCCGTAGGTGTGCTTTAATTCTGTCCCTTTTCTTCTTTTGGCTATGAATCTGTTGTGGATTTCTTATTTGCATGTCCTCCTTGTTCCTAACCGAGCTAGATTTTTATCAGTTGTTACCTGAAACTAACTTCAGTTCGTTGGTTTTTTTAAATTGGATGGTTAACAGCTTTGTTAAGTGGTTTGCATGTTGGCCTTGGGCAGAAATCTGTAGATTAGCTTAGTCTTTAACTGAAGTTTATCCTTAGTCGCCAGAGTAGTTCTCTCCCTGCCCTTTCGTACCCCTTAATTGCCAATCGTCTGAGGGATGTAAATCTTTTGCTCCGCATGGTTGATGCGGTTTGTATTCTTGGAACCAAAGGAAATTTTCCTTAAACATAAATACTATGGAGTAATTTCAAGGTTGGTATCTAATTGGCGTTTAATCTTCCACCGTTATCTGTGTCCTGTGCTTGTTTTAAGGTGTTCAATCCTTCGCTGGTTGAAGATCTAAACTCCTACCAAGTTGCTTATTTTGTGTTTTCCTTATTCAGCGTCGTAGCCTATTAACAAGGGGATATTTGATGCTTAATGTGACTCTCATTGCCATTTGAATGAGGTTGATTTGTAAGCAGCCATCTAGACTTTAATCAGAACCTTGTATCTCTAGTTCGTGCGCGTTATATAGATTGTGAGATGGTTTAATTGCTTGATTCCTAAAATTCTAGTTATTATACCTGTGCTTGGCGGAACGTGGATCCTGTTTGGGTCGATGTGAAGAGTGATCTAATGAGTATAGATTTAAACAACTTTCTTGATTCCATTAGCGACCTGTCACAAGTGCAACACTAGAACATAGAAGGGAGTGGATGTTTAAAGAAGCTCCCTGATTTCTTTTGCAACCTGTCGCAACGACAACTCTTGAACATGGTAGAGTGTAAAGAACTAAATGGCTTCCCTGAATCATTGGAATCCTCTCACAAATAAAGCACTCGAACATAGAAGCTTATAGAGGTTTAAAATACCTTCCTTGATTCCATTAGTAATCTGCCACAGCTGCCGCACTTGAACATGAAAGGCTGTATAGAATTAAAAAGGCTTTCTAGTGCATTGGCAACCTGTTTACACTCGTAGCCCTTGAAGATTGAATGATCTGGAGATTAAATAAATTCTCTGATTCCATTGTCCACCTGTTTTATTTGAGTCTGTGAGATGCTGTAATCGGCCAGTAGCAGATCTACATATGTATTTATATGCATATATTTGCGTATATCTTCGGATATTCTTGGTTAACTTATTGTATCTACCAAAAATGGTATAGACTGAGTTGCTTGTAGATGTCGCTATAGCCATTGGTTGGCGTATGGAGTGTCGAACAAGAACTTGATATAGCAAGTCTTAATGTAGAATCAAATATAGCTATGATATATTAAGTTCGCTGTATAGGTTGGGGTCGCTGTTAAAGCCCTGGGGCGATATTAGAATTGTGTATAAGGTGTGTGCGTTTAAATAAAGACATATAAATAGATTTGTATATGTATAAGTATTTTGAATGAAATTTGAATATAGATGGGCTAGTACCTTGTTTGAAAGGTAAATAGTGTATTTGGGATTAATATTATTAATTGAGATTAAAATAAATGTTTTGTAATGTTATTGGAAGCTCGAATACCACTTTGGTTTCCATGTAGAATTTGGAATTGTTTTGTGAGCCATATGAGTGGTTGATGTCAAAAGTGAATAGTGGGATAAATTCATTGTTTGTGAATAGAGTCTTAGGGTCTTCCAAAGGCTAGGAAGAGATGTTTTATTGAAATTCTTTGATTGTCTTGAGATGTTTATGGTGTGTCGATTGAGTATATGATGGTTATCAGCCTTGCACTGTATGTTCACCTTGTGAATGAGTTGAATCTTGTTAGCGGGAAGGTAAACGCCTTGCTATGTGATCTTGTTTAAGTTTGGATTGTGCAAGTGGCTATGTTCTTTGATTTTATTGGTTTCCTAGTTGTCGGTAGGGGAGTCGCTCTCAGTTGAGGGTTCGACACACAAAGGGGCACCAGGGTAACTCACTGCGGGATTAAATAAGTGATAATCTAATAAATTTAATTAGAGGGTTGGGGTAGTTCTCAATAAATAAGATATTGGATGGCTCGCTCACGGCTCAAGCGCTCGTTTAGGCTTGAGGTGAGACGAGAAGCATAGTTTGTATGGGGGTCTGGTGGCCGGTAGAGGTAGCCAGGGTAACCCAGGATGGGGGTCCGGTAGCCTAGGAAGGTTATGCTAGGGTAACCCATAGCAAATTATGCAATGACACTCCTCCTATGACAACTGAGTATCCTTGTGATTTTGTCTCTCCTTGTTTTGGTATGCCTCTGGAAGCGGTGTTCTGTTGATTAATGTTGTCTGTACTTGTTATTGTTGTTTTTTCAGCTTTGTGAGACTGTTGTCCTTGATTGTCAGTGTTGGTGGGACCCGTTGATACCTCCTAGCACGGGGGGTGAATCTTCGGATTCATATGGTAGGGTGGAACGTGTATCGTCTCCATTGGGTTCCCCTTATGTTCGTGAAGTGGTGATTTAGTATTGTCTTCAACATTTTATCTATTCCTGGCATGTTGATCTTCAAACTTGTAATGTATTGTAACTCAATTTTGTATCTTGTATCAACGTTAAGCATTCCTCGCTTGATACGAGGAAGTATCACTGTGCAAATGTATATGTAAATTGTATCGATGTATCTATTGTATATAGGAAGGTTTGTAATAAGTGACATTATAATTATTAATTGAAATGTGAGAGATATTGTTTACTCTTTTATGTTACATGATCGATGTTTCACGTAGCTCTTATGTTCTATGTAATGGAGTTAATGACATGCTTAATGATAGTAGCGTTTAATTGTTAATAAGTTGGTTTGATTTGTAAATTGGATAAAGGAAAAATAAGTAGTGCAGTTGTGCACCCTACGGGACTTAGTAAGATAATTTAAGTGATGTGATATTCCATTACGCAACAATGTACTACTTTAAAAAAAAAAAAAAATTGTTCATTTTTTGTAGTTTAGGTTTGTTCTCTAGGGTTCATGGCGGGGCATTACACATAAAAGCAAGTGGAACTACACTACGAAAGGTAGTAGGTAACCTTTAGCTTTTAGTAAATGAACGGTGGGGTAAAATTCTTGTTCAACTTAGAGTATGATATGTGCCAATACAATATGGTTTTTGTAATGTTTTCCAAGTAATTAGTATCTTAGTCATGGATATGGTTGTTATAGAAGGTGCTTAGATTAATTATGGTTATGATTAAGATGCCTTTACTATGGCCTTCAAGACGATTGCAAGAGAACATAAAAGGTCACTCGTGATTATTGAAAATTGGAAAATATTTTGATGAATCAAACTTGGTGTATATATATATATATATTATCAATTTAATTGGGGCCTAATTCCCTTATTATCTATATCCTTCTAAAATATCGAAACTGAGAAATTATCATACCATTATTTGGTAATAAATTGTGATGGCTACTTATTAAGATTAAAGACTTTTCATCTACGGTGTGTTGTGTTTGACACATTATGCTAGACATTGAAACGTGTGTTGTGAGTTGTGATGTTTCTACATCTTATGACCACTAAAATATGAGAATAAGGGTTGATTTGCAAACCTTGTGCTGTCGTATGGGATTATTTATGGTTTATAATTAGTATAAGTGCCAAGAGAGAATATTATTTGGTCCTTGAACCAGACTATTAGAAGAATGTGGGGTTGCCCCATAAAAAGTAAATGAAATCAAAAGGTTAAGGCCATAAATATTACCGACATTATCAAGTGCATACATTCATATGAAGACTCAATGGGCATAGTGTTGCCAACTATAGTGAGAGGGGTTTAAGCATTGATTATACTTAATACATACTTATAAATACTATTGTATGTCCTTCAAAGATATCTTTTGATCCCCTTGAGTATAAGAACTTCAATATTGAACCTGTTATATGAGTATCATTGGAAGTGCATTCCTATGTGTTTGTGTAAATTGACGCAATTTCATGTTGAGTAGTAAACCTAGCCCCTTTGTCATTATGATGAAACCTAGGGATGTTCAAGTTGGATTAAGAATAATAATGGCAGTGAGGTCCAATATCGACATACTTGGATAGAAGTTTCTTGGTATAAGTTCGCTATGTTGGGAACTAGTGTGTAGGTATCCTTGAGAGATGTTGTGAGGAGAACTGAGTGTGACTTTGATCCATTTGGAAGTGGGTATGTAGGTGGTCCTTGGGCGAAGGATGTCCTTGTGACCTCAAGTTCGTAGGGGGAGTGTCTAAGGGGGGATAAATCCAAGGGTTGGGGTTTCTCCTAATTCGTTTGACCTTTTCTCCTTTGTAAGCTTCAGTTTGAGGCTAAAATGGGTGCCAAATAGGTAGGAAATGATTTAAGGAAATCTAATAACGTATATTTAATGCATGATGTGTTATGACTAGTAAATGAATAAAGTAAGTGATTTAACTACATATAATTGGTAATTGAATATATGTATAACTTTGGAAAAGTCCATCTCATGTTGGTTCCATGTATCTCTTATGTGTCTGTGTAATTCATCTCCATATATAGAAGTCTCTATGTATAGACCCATGTATCTGTTGATTGTGATTGTGATTCATGTTATGTATGATTCGCCCAAGAGTGAACCTCTAGGATATTTGAGTAGTGACATGTAGTTATTAGACTGTGCTAATGACTGATGTCTAGGCTATTGCTATGGATTATTCCAGATTCACCTAGTTCACAGAGGTGAAGGTAGAAGACTACCCTGGTTATGATATAGCCATAGTGGTTGCATGGGTAGGGACCCATTTGTGCGATTAACAGTAATCTGAGGCTAATTGCGTATTGAGAGGGTTCACTGGTTTTCACTGATAAGCACAAAAGTGTCTAATTCCAAGTGTTAATTATGATTGCGAGGAAGATAACTGACAATATCACTAAGGTCACAAGGTGGTATATGTCGGGAGCTACTTCTTCCTAGGTGGAAAGACTTGTCGTTAGTGGCTTGTAGGCAATTGAAGTCAGAATCCACTAGGTTTGGTAGGTTGACTACTTGGAGAAACCCTTGAGATGGTGGACGAACCCATGGTGTAGTATGAGATACACCAAATCCTCTTCCCATTGGTCCAATGGTGTGGAAGACCAGAGGAAAGGATAGGACCCACACTGTAGTGCGCAATGCACCGATATTCTTTCTATCTAGGATGTGTGATGAACATGTGTTATTTACCCTTTGTGGGTGTGTTAGCCAGTCACTCTGTGTATGTGATGCATGTTAGAGCTTGTCACTATGCATTTGTGATGTATGTTGGAGCTCGTCACTATGTATGTGAAGTATGATGGAGCTAGTCACTAATGTAAATATGATATGTACATAAGAAAATCATGGTGTACTTGTGATGTACAAATGTGGCAATTACAGTTGCACTTGTGATGTACATATGCGATAATCACCATTGTGTTAGGAACCAGATGAAGAATAAAAACATATACACAAATCAAGCATGGAACAATAACACAATCACATCATAGTGATTTACCTTGGAAAACCCCAAACCAAGGAAAAACTAGCAATGAAGATCTATTAACCCTTAGCCCTAACCGGGCTGAGCCTGGAGGCTTCAACAAGCCTCACGTATAATGGAGTCACCAAGCCATTATATAGACTTCCATACATGCAAAACCATGGGCTCAAAACCATGAGCTCCAAAACCATGGACCAATACAACTAGCACAAAACCATGTGTTAAAGACCACTAAAGGCTAATCCACTAACTCTAACCCAAGAACTAGTTTAACCCAACAATCCCTCCTTTAAACTTGGTCTTGGGGTTAGCACCAAGTGTAATGCCATCTCTATCACCAAGATTGACATCAAACTGAGAATCCACATGACTCTAAGCCCCCCTTACCACCTGGGAGAACTCCTCTCTTATCAGGCCTTTCCTTTCAGGGATTAAGCAAGCCATACCAAGCCTTACAACCATCAACCCAAATACATGTATTAAATTTTACATACAACTCCATTACAATCTTGTTCTTGATATAGCTAGCCTTGGTTGCGGGTACCTGCAACACTTGCATACAAATTTTACTAGGCAACATGCCTACAACATCAACCACGAACAATCTTGCACAAACCTGCTTAACCTTCTTTCGAGAGCCAGAGCGTTGAGGCACACACTCAAACCTTTTGTTTCAGCAAGAATATCAGATCAAAAAAATAAATGTTTCCTTATCTCCACACGTTGTGAGCAAAGGATCCATCTTCAGCCGATTCCTTCAGACTTCCTCAAGCTTGTCAGGCTAAGAAATCCTCATAGAAGAAATACCCAGAACTCTAAGCATCAAGAATTTTTACATGCATCAACATGCAAACACATGCGAGCCACATGCAAGTCCATGCAAGTACATGCAAGTCCATGCAAGTACATGCAACACACATGCAAGTACATGCAACTCATAAACTTGCACATGCAAGCAAAAATAAAATCCCAGAACCTTGCTCTGATACCAAATGTTGAAAATGAAGGTGAAATTGTAGCTTAAAACTTGTAAACCTATGAGACTGTAGATTTAATTAAGTGTTCTTTGTCACAATTCTTTGTGTGTGATTATCTTTTTAGATCAATTTTACCAATTGTAGAAAGAAACATAATATTGTAGAAGAATGAGACAAGAAGATAAAAGTGACACAACATATAAGTGGAGAAACCCTTTCAGGAAAAAACTCTACCACTAGAATCAATAATGCTTGTATTATTTAGCCTTAGAACAAGATTATAATAATACTGTATCAATCCTTGATTGATATGCTTCCTTTCCTTCAACAATCCTTCTTCACAACCTTCAATAAACTCTCATAGAACTCTCATCCACATGCTACAATTAATAGACAATTCATGAGCATGTAAACTCATAAGAGTTGTCAACTACAAGAGCATAAAGCTCCTCTCAAAAATCTACGCCTAGATTGTGCAAGTAGAGTTCCACAATGTAAACAGAAGTCAAACCAAAGTCTTCCTCGATTTAGGCGCCCCAAACTAAACACTTAACTAAACTTCGGTCAAGAAAATATCTTGCAAGCATCACCTCAAATTTGGCGCCCAAGAATGGGCCCACTTAACTGATCCTTGTAAATATCTTCCAATGCAAAAAGTGTTAACTCAAAGATGCCAACTTGGGCGCCCAAGGTGGGTCCAAGTCAATCTTAGTTAACTGAAACATATCTCTCCACCAATTCATGCAAACATTATGCATGATTGATCATCCCCACTTAACTGAATGTATCCACCTGTTATCTATCATGCAACTGAAGTCATTAGTCATGCAACTCAAGTCAACTAATGTCAACTAGCATTCAACTCAAACTAACTACATGCAATTGAAGATAACTGAACCATAATTGAACTGAACTGAAGTGAACTGAATTGAACTAAACTAAACTAAATTGAATTGAACTTAACTGATACTAAACTAAACTGAATTGAACTGATCTGAACTAGACTGAACTAAACTGAACTGAACTGAACTGAACTAATCTGAACTAAACTGAACTGAACTGAACTAAACTGAACTAAACTCATGTAAATATCAATCCCTAATTTGTAGGATCTTTACATGAATTACTGAAGTTTTATCAATCCTCCAAACAGTTAACTTAAGCAAGGTGGGTTCCACCTTCCATGTGGGTGCCCCATGTGCTCCTATTTTGTAGGAGCTCTTCTTGGACGTCCCCACGTGTTCCTATCATTTAGGAATAATCACAAATGTCAATTTACATGTTCATTTCATTCGAATTTAATCTCTTTCTAATCTTAGTGTTAGGGAACACTTTCCAAGGACTTAGGAGATACATGAAATATGTTTAGGATTGCAATTAAATAACATCCTATTCCCAACACATTGTACTTGTGATTTTTGTATGATCTAGTCACTATTATACTTGTCATTTGTGTATGATCTAGTCACTATTGCACTTGTGATCTGTGTATGATCCAGTCATTGTTGTACTTGTACTGTGTATGAGCTAATTATCTTGTGTATATGGGGGTATGCTCATGACAACCATTATGTATAATCTTTGAGATTATGGTATTAATGACCTCTTGTGAATATTGTGAATGTTTGTACACTAATGTTTGGTAATGATTGGTATGGACCCAACACTTGATGGCAAGTTATTATCATTATATTATAATTGACTATGTTGAAAACTTACATGTACTAAATTAATAGTTATGGGTTAAGGTGAGATAATAGATCTCATACAAGATGAGAGATTAAAATCCATCTGACATTTTTGGGTGAACTATGAAGCCTTTGAATTCCCACAAGGGGATATGCAAGAAGGGTCATCACGAACCCTCGAGGATTAGGTTGTAGGTCTAGGAAAGACCTTGTCCTTAGGACCTTACCATAGGTTTGAGTGTAAGCATATAAGTAGTGGTGTTTTTTGTTGCCACCTTGGTGAATGTAGAGCTATTGAAATTAACACTTCTAATTTACATATAATATGTTGGGTTGGTTACATTGGTAGTTGTGCATTGTTAATATTAAAAAAAATTTGTTGTGTCTAAGATGGGGATTTTACATATATCTCTACAACTCCCTCCATCATTCCCTCTCTTTATCCCTCTTTAGACCTATCTCTACCTCTCCCTCACTCCTTCCCTTTCTACTCTTCTTTGTCTCACCAATCACTCTCCTCTCTCTATACCTATCTATTTTCTCTCCTTACATCCTTCCCTCGCTACATATCTCTATCTCACCACTCTCTACCTCTCTATCTCACTCTCTCCCCCTTGAGCTCTAGACCTATCTATCTGCCTCTCCCTCCTTCCCCCAGTCTCTCTCTATTTGTCCCTCTTTAGAAATCTCTTTGTCTAGGTCTATCCCTCTATCTCACTCTCTCTCCCTCAATCTCTAGACCTATCTCTCTACCTCTCCCTCCCTCCCTCCTTTCTCTCATTGTCCCTCTTTAAACCTCTCTATTTATCTTTCTCTCTCTCTCTCTCTCTCTCCCCTTCCCTCCCTATCTCTACCTCTCTCTATTTCAATCTCTCTCTCAATCTCTCTGTCTATCTCTCTCTCTGTCTCTCTGTCTCTCTGTCTCTCCCTCCTTAGAGCTCTATACTTATCTCTCTACCTCTCCCTCCCTCATTCACTCTCTCTTTGTTTCTACCTCTCCAATCCTCCCTCCCTCCATCTCTACTTATCTCTATCTCACGTATTTCTCTCTCACACTATCCCTATAGATACCTATATATCTCTCCCTCTCCCATATCTTTCCCCTCTCTCTCCTCCTCTCGATCTCTCTCCCTTTCTCTACCTCTATCTATCTCATTCTCACTCTCCCCTCCTCTCTCTCTCCCTCTCTCTACCTACCTCTACCTCCCTCCTACCCTCTCTTATTCACTCTCTCTCCCTTCCTCTCTACCTACCTCTTCCTCACTACCTCCCTCCCTATCTCTCTCTCTCTCTCTCACAAACACACACACACACACTCCCCTTCTCTCCCTATTGGAATTATCAAAGCATTTTACATAGTGAGTGTTTGTTGGAATCACAACAAATAGTAAAAGGCATGGGGATGTTGTGATTCCTAACCCCTATGCTCTATTTCTTTGTTGCAATCTATGTTTTATTTGACATAGAAACAAAATTTTCATGTTGCTAACAAAATATCAATCAATGTTTAACAATTCAACCAACTTTTTTTTTATCAACATAGAAGAACTAAAGTACAAGATTTTAGACTAAATTTGATTCTATGAACTAATATTTTCATGTTCCCGTTGTTGGAATGATAATTATGATGTTTTTTGTTTGAATTTGATAATAACAAATGTTTTTTTTTCCCCATATTTTTACTAATTCTATTAGATTGATGCATAACTAAACATCGAATACCAAAGAATTTGACATAAATCTAAAATTGTGGAGGAGTGTGAAGTAATAAATAAACTAAACAACATCGTGCAATTGGTGAAATCAAATCCTAGAGTTTAAGGTAAGTTCTCTTTGTCTTTATAGCTTTTGTGAATGCCACCTTGTTAAAATAGTTCATGTGCTACATATCATAGTGTTAATTCAATTCATTACAACCCAATTGTTGACCTAAAACATAGTCATAGAGAAGAAAATAAGTGACCAAAGTCTTCACACTATAAATCATAAGGATGACATGACCTCATTGCACAATATGGATGATTCACCATTCAATCTTCCCAATGCTAATCCCACCTCTAATGCAACTCCCTTGAAAAACCTAAATTCCCACATTCCAAAATTAGCTATCTACATATTGTAATATCTAATAGGTATATCCTAGTGTCAATATCCTTTAAAATTAGGTTGGATGTTATCTATTTTTCCCATATTTACCTAATAAATATCCTCTAATATTTTATTCTCAATATGCATTATATTGAGCTATAAATAATACTCATTCTTCACCACATGGATGTTGATGATAATAGAGTGATAATGACTAGACTAGAGCTAATTTCACACAATTATAAGAAGTAAGACTGATTTCCCAAGATAAGACAAACAAGCATAAAAATTCAATAAGAAATGGTTTAACAAGCCCAATAGGGCACAAAAATTTGAGAGAGAAATATAATGCTCAAATGGAATGAATACAAAGAAAGGGATAATTAACATTAAAAACTCCAAAATCTCTATGGGGTGGACCTTATCTTGTCTCTAATTGCAAGTAGGTCAATGTGTTTGAGAACTAAATGCTTTGTGGTAATATATTGTTGATTCCAATGAATATAATCTATCTTAATCCATATTTTTAAGTAGTGATGCTTAGTTGTATCATAATTTTATACTATATGTTCCATTCTTTTGTAATATTTGTTTCTATCCATTGCTTTGTAAGAGTTGGCATCATTTATCTTTCCATGTCAACCTTTATCTAGTAGTTATCATTAATATGAGAAGGCATCTTCCTAATTTTTTAGTGAAAACCCTACCAACCATATTTTTCCCCATATTTCTTAATCATGGGAATTCATTGGAAAATGAAACTACATTTAGATGTATTGAGGAAAGCACCAACATGAGCCATCAATCTTGCAAAACCATCCTAGTCTAGGAGTTCCTACAAAATTTTGAAATAGCATTCACTCAACAAGTGGATAAAAAATTCTAAATTATCAAATTATACTCACCACATATCTAGACAATCTATAATTTTTAAACAAGGATAATTATACAACTATGTAGAAAGATCACACCATCTCACCACATGCTCTCCAAAAAATCCTACATGAAATGAATCCTTTCCCACACTATCTATAAATGTCTATCCACCATGATAAAACCTCTAACAATAAATGATTAATCAAACCATGATATTTGGGGAATTCAAATTTAAAATTCTATTAATAGATATGCATGGAAAGTTTAAATTTTTGGCATTCTACACATTCAAGATGCACTAAGTGTTGTTGTATACTAGTATTCACTAAAGGAAGGCTAACAAGAGAATGGTTTCTTAGGAAAGAGTGAAGTATATAAAATAATTAATAAAATGGTTAAGAAATAAGAGAAGTATAATAAAGAAAAGACCATGATCCTAGCTTCATCCTTAGAAAAGGGTAAAATCCCCCATGAACTTGAATTATATTTATTTTTACAAGTGCACATCCTAATGAAATTATTGTCAAGGCTAATGTCTCTATTTCATATTCCTAACCCACCACATCCAACTCTCTCTAAGATGATGTTGACCTTATCTATGAATCTTGTATCTCTAACTAACCAACCTCACTTAGGCATGGTGCCTTCCATTATAAAGTGGTCTATTATAATAGATTATGCCCAAATCCACTCCCACCTTCATAACCCCCTTGAAATTATTTGTATCCTTAACTTAATTCAAAGTTGATACAAAAGATGTTTCTAGCATGTTTCCAGAAATGAATCACATGAGTAATTGATATTTGACATGAACTTCATGGTAATAATCCCCAGGTAACGAACCTTTTTGTTAAAGGATGGAATGACAAAGTGCTTAAGCTTTGTGGGACCGAGTTTGAGGTTAATGAAGAATTTATTGCTGGTATTACTAGCCTGGCTATGGACGACATGGAAGTTTTTAGGGATAAAAAGAGGAGCAGACCGCTATGAAAATATTTTTCAAAGATGATGAAGAGAAGGATTTGAGGACTACTAGGAGTGGCGAATATCAACGAAGTTCCATTAAGGATTTATAGGGGATGTTGTAGAGTTAATGCGCTACATTACCTTGGAAGGACAATTTTTGGCGGTTAATGCATACCACTTCACCTTGCTAAATCACTTCCGACATAAGAAAAGGGTTTCTTTCTCATTTTATCTTCTGATGTCTCTTGACTTGGGTCTCAAGGATCACAAGAAGAATCTAAAAAATCCTATCTTTCATGTAGGGTTAATTCTTCTCATCTCTGATTATGTGAAGAATTTTGAGGTTGCTAAACCTATGGTCACCCCGAAGGGTAAATAGCCCAAACCTACTGAGGGGTATGAAATGGCCTCTGAAGAGGAACCAACCAACAAAAAGGTCAAGAAAAGGAAATTGATTTTTGAAAAAGAGGCTGAGTCAGAGGAGGATGTGGAATTTGTTCCTAATTCTCTTGCTTCTCTGGAGGGGGGTCCACATTCCCCTCCCATGAGAAAGAAGAAAAAAGTGGAACCATGTGCTAGTGAGGGTTATTTAACTTGTAGTGAAGAAGCTGATGCTGATGTGCCGAGTAGGGGTCCAAAGGTGAAGAATGGCTTGTATGGGGAGGCCTCCTCACCACCCCCAGTTTCCAAGAAGAAGGATTTGGGGGAAGGAAGTGGGAAGAAAAGGGTTTTGAGGACTGCAAGCCAAATTCTGGAGAAGGGCCATCCCCTCATTATTACAGGCGACCTCTTTGCTAATGATTCCCCAAGTGTCAAGCCGGTCATGCAGATAAAAGATAAGTATGGGGTTGTTGTTGTTGCTATGGAGACCTAGGATGTGGATTTGAGAGGATTAAGAAGAGAAAGGCAGTGGGGGAGGAAATTGCGAGCTCCATCCACAAGCTTAAGTCTTTGGTTGCTATTGAAAAAGGTAAGGACTCCCCTACTGGTCAGGATAGGATTAGTTCCTTTGAGGAGGAAGATTCCCTAGGAAAAGGGATTTTTAATATTGATTGAGAAGATTTGTCTAATGTGCTTGGATTTGCGTGTGATGGGTTCATTGTCCTGTTTAAGCTTTTTAAATGGTTTTTCCATGAACTTAATAAAACTAATGTCAGAGTCAGGGGAATGGTTAGCAAGGATGAGGGGTTCTCTGTTCAAAATCAAATAGATGAGTTGTTTGACTCCTTAAATACTGTGGTGGACACTATTGCAGAGGAAACTCTCAAAATGAAGCAAAATCTTGAAGGAAGAATCCTCATCCTTGAGGATCAAATGGTGAAAATTTGGGATACTATGATGAGAGGATGGGAGGTGCATAAATTTGCTAGTAAATATGAGTCTACTGCTATTAATTCTCCTATGGTTAGTGTTAAGAAGCGTAAAGATAGTGCCCATGTTGATGAGGTTGTTGTTGGTAAGCTGATGGAGGAGGAAGTTGCTATTGGGAAGGGTGGTGAGAAAGGTTTTGTTTTGATTTCAAAGGTAAATATGAATGGTCTTGAGCTAGGATTAGGGACAAAACTAAAGCTCAGGTTGGGGCATCTAGGAAGGATAGTTTTGATGTTTTTGATGATGCATAAAAGGTTGTGGCTAGCGACGTGGAGGTGGCAGATATTCTGAAAAGCATGTAGTGTTGTTAGTTGGATCCTCCTTTTTGGTTGTTTTTTTGCTCATGGGTCGCTGTTGTTGGGAATTTTTTTGGATTAATGTTGTTATCTTTTATTTCAGCTGCTTTATGATGTAAAGGGTTTTAGGCCCCTTCAAAACTTGTATTTTACCTCTAATCAAAAACCATATGTTTTTGTCATGTTTTTTTTCATTGAATGAAACTAAGTACATTAATTATGTTGTTGAGGAGGATATGCACAATTTTGGGATCCTATATAAAGATATAGGAAGTGATATATATATATATATATATATATATATATATATATATATATATATATATATATATATATATATATATATAGGTAGAGAGAGGATATATATAAAGAGAGAGTAGGAGAGAGATAGAGTAGAGAGAGAGAGAGAGAGGGGTATATAAATAGAGAGGAAGAGACAAAGATGTGAAGATAGAAATAGAGTGGGCAAGAGTGAGAGATAGAGGAGATGGAAAAGACAATTAATAAAGAGAGAGATAGAGAGAGGGGGGAGAGAGATAGGGATAGAGATAGAGATAAAGATAGAGATAGGGAGGGAGAATGAGTGTGTGTGTGAGTGAAAGAGATATATAGATAGAGATAGGGAAGGAGAAACAAGTGTAAGGAAGCTAAGGTAGGGGAACAACTTCCTACACTAATCTTGAGTAGAGAATAATGCAAGACTTTACAAATGTTTAACAATTACATAAACTTAAAAAGAATAAACATAAATATCATACATACCATAACACAGTGATTTACGTGGGGAAAACCCTTTCGAGAGACAAACCCCACACTCCAAAAGTTTCCCAATATATTATTCATAAATCACAAAGATTACAATATACTTGCAGAGCAAGCTTCTCACAAGAGTATTACTACCAAAGATCAAGAGATAATGCAGTCCCGCTATCAAAATATCATAATGCATCACAATACAACAATCATAATATAATGCCCTCATAAAATAGGGTTATATTATAGGGCAAGACAGGCCAACAAAATATCTACCATTAGATCTAAAACCTAATAATGAATGATCCATATTTACAATATATCATTATTTAATGTATGTCGGTCATTTAGGAGTTTTTGTTAACACACTCACATTTCACTCTGTGCTACCAATGCATACAGCTATCAGTGTAACTAGGAAATATATATATACATCCTATCAACAATAAAACTTATATAATTGCAAGGTTGAGACACATTTTTCCAATAAATCTCCCACTTGTCGAACACCTTGCAAGAGCAACAAGAGGGTGTAAACATCATCTCTTTAACTGCTAGGGGTTGAAAGGCCCATAGTCTCTGAACACCATTTGAACTTCTCTATGCTCATAGGATTAGTAATGGAAAAAGCAACCGCAACCTGACACTTACTCATCCAACTAATCACACCGCCAAATAAAGTAAACACATAAGCATTGGTGGATCGTCTATTATCAACATCACTTGCCTAGTATGAATCCACATATCCGTGAATATCTAAGGAAATCTTATCTTCATTCATATTACTACGATAACACGAGGAATAATCTGAGGCACCACACAAATATCTAAAGACTCTATTAATTGCATCCCAATGAACTCTACCAGGATTAGACATATATCTAAAAAGAACTCCCACTGCTTGGGAAATGTCTGGTCTTGTACAAACCATAGAATACATTAAACTTCCAAATGCACTCTAGTAAGGCACTTTTCTCATGCCTTCCATCTTTGATGGAGATGTTGGACAATCTGAAATAGATAACTTTGTTCCAACTAAAAATAGAACACAAAAAATGGTCTACAGTCCTACATGTTAAATATCTATAAAATTGAATTGACATACTTACTTTGGCCAAGCCATAGCTTTCTATTTACACTATCTCTTTTTATTTCCATCCCAAGAATGTGTCTGGTTGCACCAAGATCTTTCATTTCAAATTTAGCAGTAAGTTGAGATTTTAGTTCTAAAATCACACCTTTCCCTTTACCAATAGATAACATATCATCAACATATAATGCAATAAATAGGAAACGATCACCATTAGTTTTGTAATAAACATAATTATCTGATTTAGAATTCTCGAATCCAAAACTCAACACATATGCATCAAATTTCTGTTACCACATCCTAGGACTTTACTTTAAGCCATACAAATATTTCTTCAATTTGCTGAACCAACTTACTTTTACCTTTCACCATGTAGTGCTTTGGCTGTGTCATATAAATATCCTCCTCCAAGTCACCATGAAGAAAAGCATTTTTCACATCCATTTTCTCAACCTCTAGATCATAAGAAACAACAATAGAAAGAAAAAATAGAAGTTAATGGATGCCATTTTTGTAACATGAGAAAATATATCACCATAATCAACACCGTCAACTTGAAAGTAACCCTTTGCAACCAACCTTGCTTTGTACTTCTCAACACCTCCATCCAAACCAATCTTTTTCTTGAACACCCATTTGCAACCAATAGGTTTTCATCCTTTAGGCAATGGTACAAGATCCCAAGTATCATTTTTTTTCAAAAATGTCATTTCTTCATCCATAGCAATCTTCTAGGGTTTTGCATCATTCATAAATAACACCTCTTCTACATATCTGGGTTCATCCATGTTAGTATTGAAAGAAAAAATACATCTCCAATCATTAGGTGAATACCTTTCAGGTGGTTGTCTATGTCTTGTAGACCTACAAACAAGATGAGTTGGAGGTTCTTCCTCCTCTTCTGAAAATTTAGAGCTAGACGAGCTCTCCTCAACTTCTTGTCTATCCATGGGCCTTGATTCAACTTTCTCAGGTGTAGAAGGAAATTGAATCACATCTTCCTATTTACTTTGTTTTGGCTACAATGTAATAGAAGAAGGCTTAGTTTCTCTAAAAATCACACTTCTATTATATATTACCTTTTGTGCAATAGGATCCCAAAGCTTGTATCCTTTCACCCCATAACTATATCTGATGAAGATACATTTCACAACCTTATTCTCCAACTTTTTTTATTTCTCCTTTTGCACATGTCCATGTATTCCTCACAACCAAAAACTCTAAGATGTCTTAATGAAGGCTTGTGACCCGACCATGCCTATATAGGTATCTTATCAATAAGAGTTGATGTAGGAGACCTATTAATTAGGTAATAGGCAATGGGCGATAAAGATAAAGATAAGTCAAAATATGATTGCAAACAGTGGAGAAATCAAATGGTGAAGTAAATTAGATTTAGGTGGAGTAAATGTAGCCTTTTGACCGTGGAGAAAATCTGATTATGGGCGGTGAAGTAAATCTAGTTCAAGGGGCAGTAAATCCTTATCACGTTGGAGAAATTACTTCCAACAATTTCAACCTTGACCTAGACCTCAAAAATTTCAGTCAGTTTAGTAGAAGAATGGTTCATGCAAATTAAATTTTTGTTGCCTTCTCTAAAACCATTTTGTCCCCTTTTTTTGGGCATTAAGATTAGAAAAAAGATGGTGGGTAATTTTCCTTCCTAGACAAGCACATACCCATTGATAATATGGTGGAGAATGTCTTCAATATCAAAATGAACCAAATGAAAAACACATATATCAAACGCTAAAAGAAATAATAAAATGTTACCTCCAAATTTAGCTGATAAGTTTATATACTAATTTATGTCATGAAAGTTTCATTGAAGGATGGTCTTTTATAGAGAATATAAGATTTTTTTTTTTTAGGTTTTAATTTAGGTTTTGGAAGGAAAAGGGAGAGGCGTTAGAAGAAGAGAACTAGTTTGATTTGGAGAGTTGTTATCACCATTCTTACTATGCAATTTTAGAGAAAGAAATAAAATAGGTTATAAAATCTCAAGGATTAGTTTTAATTTTCAAGAAAGTGATCATAGTTATGGTTGTGCATTATGTTCTTATTGACTTGTATTTATATTCTTCTTTCCTCAATAATATTATACTAACTTTCAATAAAAAATTAAAAAAATATTACTCATGTGCAAGAAAAGAAAGAGATTTTAGAAAGTAGATAATCATTAAAATAAATATTATTATTTAGCATGAATTCTATTAGCAATCACTCTAAATATTGTAAATTCAACATCAATTATATTTATGTCTTAATCAAATTATTAACACCAAGTAAATAAAATTCTCATTTTGAAATATAGTATAACCCTTATTAAATAGGACATACTCTAATCAAAGTGGCCCAAAACATGTACAATGCAATTTTTACCATTACAATGTTTAATTTTTATAAGTGTAAAAAGAAGGAAAGGAAAAAAAAATGACCAAAACAAGATGCTCATGGATAAAGCATACCACAAAGATGACTTGACATAAATGATAATCTAAAGAGGAAAAGACTAATCAATAAGTGAGGGATACTGATACAAAGTAAGAATAACTTTTAAAAAGATGATCATCACATGGAATAATGAACAACGTTCTTGTCAATTTGAATTAATATTTAAAAAAAAAATACTACAAAGATGATTTGACATAAATCATAGACTAAAGAAAAAAAGACATAAATTAATAGTAAGTGATATTGATATAAGGTAAAAAAAACCTTTCAAAGAAAGTGTTATCACATGAGAGAGTAAATAATATTCTTATCTATACGTATTAATACTTTTCTTTACAAAAAAAATATTAAACTAATTTTTAATAAAACAATTTTACTATTATTTATATTAAAAAAATAAAGAAATTTTAGAAAATAAATAATTAATAAAATAAATATTATTATTAAATATGAAATTTATTATCAATAATCTCAAATCTTATAAATTTTTAAAAAAATCTAATTATAATTCAATTATGTTAAAATACATAATTAAATTAAATAATAATTTTTAAATATATTATATTAATAATTATTATACAACTCTTATTCATAAAAACATTTTAATCAAAATAAACTTAAAACATCAATTTTCTTTTAATTATGTTGTTTGTACTATTCAGAAAATAAATGTAAAAATAAGAAACAAATAGTCAAAAGATGCCTGTGAGAGGAATTTTTTTATTTATTAAATAATGATATTGACTTAAAAAGACGATCACATGGGTGTAATTTTCACCATTTAGCAAAAGAAACCAACAGTCAAAACATGGTCCTTGACTAAAAACAAAGCATACTACAAAAATGACTTTGCGTCAAAGAAATTAGACATCCACATGTGATCTTCATGAGAACTTTTGAGAGGTGCTCTTTAAGAACATCTCAAGTAAAGTTTTCTCAGTACCATCAACTATATCCATTATTCTTTCCTTATCCTAAGTAACCTAGGAGGGAGGTCTACCCTTACCTCTAGGTTGTGAACCATAATTAGATCTATGTCTATTTCTAGTAGAAACCCCTAGAGGGGAGAGTATTTCCTTTTGTTTTTACTTTTGACTGTAGTATATGGAGGATCAACCAAATAACATAAATCAACCTGAGAGATTTTACTACTCAAGCCATGACATTCAGTTCCTTCCAAAAAAGAGGTAGGAACTTTATCGATAGAGGGTGACCTAACAACATTATTATCAGAGACCACTAAAGGAGAGGAAAATTTAGAAAGAACATCTGATTTGCACTTCTTAAAAGAGTCAAGATCCCCTTTCTGCTCCTCACAAGCATGCATCAAAGAAGGACCAAAAGAACTATTATCCACATTCACATCCTCCTCTTTATCAGAGTGAACCAATAAGGACATAAACACCACATTAATGGGCTCATTTTTAACTTGACAGACCTGCCTAGGAGAGACAACTTTTGAAGCATATCCCTTGCACTTCCTTGAAGAATCAAGGTCCAAACTTATCTGCTCCTCAAAAGTCATCAAAGCAACAATATTAGAGTTACTATCCACTGACACTTCCTCCTTTTTATCAAAGAGAACCTGTAAATATGCCCCATTAATGGAAGAATCTTCATACACACCCACTATAGAAGCCTTATTGGGAACCAACACTTGTTCTTTCTCTCTCCATTCCTTCAAGGGGTTTCTAAACCTCATATGAACATTTTTTAGCCCAGTTTCCATCTTTCTTGCAAAAAAAGAAAGCAAAGGGAATGGACTCAAATTCTGCCACTTGGACCCACACACCAAATTTAAAGTTAATCTTTACTAATGAAGGTCAATAAACTGCTCAACATTCACACAGAAGCGAGCATACACCAAGTGCTTTTTGGAGGAAGTCATTTGATCAATAGATAACAAGCTTCCAAAAGTACAAGCAATTCCTTTAAAAAATTCCTCATCCCAAAATTCTAATGGGAGGCTTGGGAGCCTCACCCAAACCAAGGCAGATGAGAAGGAGCAAGAACTGGGATTAAACCTAGGTTCCCATATTTTCACACCAAAGAAGACTTATTGATAAACCGAGGATCACTAATAAGAGCAACAAGAAGGTCATGCTCACAATTAAATGAGAAGGAGAAACCCCTTTACCATTGCAACAACATCCACTTAGCCCTTAGGACGCTAATGATTTAGAGAAAAATTATGAACCAATTCAATATGATGACGAGGACCCATGAACTTACCCAAAAACATCATATCCATATTTGAAACACCCTTCTCAATAATGCAATTAGGAACCAAGATAGAAAACTTACCAGAAGACGCATTAGAGTGAAACCCCATCAGAGGTGAAGAACTTTTACCTTCAGGTTTCCAAGGCACCAAAAAGGCTAGACCACTTGTGACTAGCAAAAGAGGACTGACCAAACCACGTCTTTTCAACAACAATAATCTTATGCACATAACATGATGACTTCGACCCATGCTAGTAGTACCAACAGTTTGACCACTCCCAATCTTTTCAGTCACAAGATACTCCAACACAGTACTTGAAGAAGAGATTTGAGAAAGAGTGGGAACCTGGAGGGCTCCCTTCTCACCCAAACACACATTCTCCAACAATGGGAACTCACATAGCTTACCATCAACAAAAGAACGAACTGAAAACACCACACCATCAGCCAATTGATCGCCTTTAACACCAACCTCAAAACTAGGGATTCACGCCTTCACCAAATTTGAAAAAAATGCTCCACTCGAAGAGAGCTCCATTCCATATGTTTGAATAAATGTTATTATCTAATTGAAATTAAATATAATTGTATATTTTTGGATAGTGTATCTGTTAAGGTTGATAAAATGAATACATTTAATTATTTTAATTTGTTAATTATTTATTATATGTGCAAGTTTATTTTAAAATATTAGGAAATAAATTACTATGTTTATTTGATTGTTAATTAGAAAATATATTTTTCTAATATTAGTTTCTTTGATTATTTGAAGTGAGTTGTTTTATTATATAAAATTACAAAAAAATATTATATTGATATTATATTTTTTCAAAAGAATGTGCATGTGGAAGAATAAATATATTTTAATATAATTTTTTTTATGAAGAATAATATTATGTATTATTTTAAATATAGGTTTCTTTTATAGAGAATATAAGATTATATTTTTTTTAGGTTTTAATTTAGGTTTTGGAAGGAAGAGGGAGAGGTGTTAGAGGAAGAGAACTAGTTTGATTTGGAGAGTTGTTATCACCATTATTACTATGCAATTTTAGAGAAAGAAATAAAATAGGTAATAAAATCTCAAAGATTGGTTTTAATTTTTAAGAAAGTGATCATAATTATGGTTGTGTATTATGTTCTTATTCAATTGTATTTATATTCTTCTTTCCTCAATAATATTGTACTAACTTTCAATAAATAAATAAATAAAATTATTCATGTGCAAGAAATGAAAGAGATTTTAGAAAGTAGATAATCATTAAAATAAATATTGTTATTTAGCATGAATTCTATTAGATCACTCTAAATATTGTAAATTCAACATAAATTATATTTATATATTAATCAAATTTTTAACACCAAGTAAATATAATACTTATTTTGAAACATAGTATAACCCTTACTAAATAAGACATACTCTAATCAAAGTGGCCCAAAACATGTACAGTGCAATTTTTACCATTACAATGCTTAATTTTTCTGTAAGTTTAGAAAGAAGGAAGAAATGACCAAAACAAGATGTTCATGGATAAAGCATACCACAAAGATGACTTGACATAAATGATAATCTAAAGAGGAAAAGACTAATCAATAAGTGAGGGATATTGATATAAAGTAAGAATAAATTTTAAAAAGATGATGGTTACATAGGATAATGAACACCTTTCTTGTCAATTTGAATTAATATTTTTCTTTATAAAATATACTACAAAGATGACTTGACATAAAGCATAGACTAAAGAAAAAAGGACATAAATTAATAGTGAGTGATATTAATATAAAGTAAAAAAAACCTTTCAAGAATGTGATTATCACATGGGAGAGTGCATGATATTCTTATCTACATGTACTAATACTTTTCTTGAAAAAAATATTAAACTAGCAGTTGCACAAAAATCACGTGCAATGGATTAGCCGATAGGCAATGGTGAAAACCCATATCCACTGTACAAGCCTCATACTTGACCGATGCACCCGTGGAAAGACTCTGATGTGGCTAGATAGGACCAAGCAGTTGATGAAATCATTGGAGATGTGACAATCATCGACGATCTTTGAAACCAGCTGATAATTTTGAAGGCCGATTCAAACCATTCAATGCTTATCAATACGCTGGGACCATGTGATCTAGATGTGACCAATAGAAAGGGCGGATGACAAAGAAGTACACCAGTAGTGCAGAAAACAAGCTTGCAGATGCCACCTGATAAAAGCTCTCTAAACAATAAATCTGCCGATTGGAGATGGGCTGAGAAGACCGGTGTACAAGCCTTCAATGAAGACTCCATTCGGGCCTATAGATTGGAATGAATGAATGAAAGATTTTAGTGACCTTCACGAGACTAAACAGTCTATGGGACCGAGACCAACAACTTAGTTTGTCTTCAAACTCTTTTCCAGGTCGGATCTCCTGCTATTAATTTTGACTAGAAGGCTGGCTGTCTGATTGATCTTATCCTCCTCAAATAACTGCTGCATATTGTCCACATCCAAACTATTTGCTTACTGATTACGAATATTTTCATAAGCTATGCATTCCATGACGAAGTTCCATTCCATCTCTACCACTCCCTTATTACAAAACAAGCACGTTCTTTCTTCCCAATTTTCCTTAGGTATCTTCCACCTACCAATCTCACATCTAAGATGGTGGGATCCCGTCCTCAATTGAGCAACTAACAACCTCACTTTCCCTTTAATAGCTGCACCTAAATAGGGTTTTTCACCATGCTCCTTATTCTGGTTAAACTCTTTGATGTAGTATGCTTTTTTTGTTCGATCTGATTTAACCACATGGCAATCCTAAATTTTTCCCTCACATAGTTTTTTATTTCACTATTGGTGCCAAGACATTCGTGTAATTTGATGTCCCACTTGTTCAACCACTTGTTTTGTTTCATCCAAGTTTTCTTTCTTTGAACTAGCATCTCCTCCATAACCATTTTGGGCCACCGGTGGTTATCCATGTTTTTGACCTTCTTTAGATAACTTATCAACCGGGCTATCGCCAAAGCTTCCAAAGGAAAATCCCCCACTTTAGCTAAAAGAATTTCATAAGGAACAATGGCTTTAACTTTTAGATTTCTTGTTATTAGGTGTTTCTGGATTCTTTTTATTTGTCCCCAACTACGCTTTGACGCATTGCTTCCCCACACTTCACACCCATAAAGTACAACCGGTGTGACAAGTAAACCAAAAATGGTTTTCTTGGTTTTCCAATCCCAAAGTTTAGCTTTTCTACACCTATTTTGAAGCAAGTAATAGGCTTTCCAACCTCCCTGTATCCTTTTCGATCTGCAAGTTTCCCAACTAAGCTTATAATGAAAGTCAATCCCAAGATATTTGTATTCTTTCACTATATCAAGTGGGTTGCCTTAAAAAAGAAAGGTATGTTGTTTAACTTTTCTATTCAATGAGTAAATCATGATTTTGGTTTTGGAGGTGTTCACTTGCATCCCAACTTCCTGATAAAAGTGTTCTAGAGCTTTCAAATGTTCTCTTAACCCATGAGCTGTTTTTGAAATTAAGATAAGATTGTCAGCATATAGAAGTAATTTCACTACATAACCTACCAATTGGATACCATCCCCACCTTCCTTGCTTAACCAAGCTTCCAACTTATCAATGTCTAGCCCAAAAAGTGTGGGAGATAAAGGGCAACCTTGCTTAACTCCAATGTCGCTGCCAAAACATTCTGACATGCCTTCACTTGTTCTGACTTTAGCACTAACCTTCTCATACAACTTGTGAACAACTGCTCTATACACATTTGGAATGCCTAATTCTTCCATCCTATACCATAATTTGTACCTAGGCACCATGTCAAAAGCTTTCTTAAAGTCTACAAAGCAGAAATAATCTTCCTCACCCTGAGTATCCCAAATTTTCTCAATCAAGTGTCTAAGGGTGATGCAGTGATCAATGGTAGAGTGCCCGGACCTAAAGCCTGCCTACCCCTTTGCCCTTTTGCCCTCATTTTCTACACATTTTCTGATCCTACATTCAATCATGCTCCCAAATAGCTTGCCAAAGATAGAGTTGACCATAATTGTGTGGTAGTTAGATGGGTTATTGATATCACCACTTTTAAATAAAGGGATGACCACACTGGTAGTCCACTCCATAGGAAAACCTTCCTGATTGGCATTGCTGAAAATTATTTTTATGTGAGGAGCAAGAGTTTCAATCCCCCATTTTAAAAATTCAGATTGTAGCCCATCTATATCTTGAGATTTACCACTTGCTAAGTTCTTTATTCCTTATTTAATATCATCCACATTGAATAGTTCCATTGATGTGTTAATAACAGGAGGGTAATCTTTCTCGTGGGCCCACTTGTAAAGAAGTCTAGCATACTCTAACCATTGGACATCTGTAATATTGTTTTCCACCTTCTTTTTCTTTTGCTGCAATTCCCTCCAAAATCCTTTGGGATTATGTTTCTGAAGAGCGATTAGTTCCTTCCTTCTTTCATTTGCATACTCTGTTTTTTTGGACTGCACTAATTTTTCATATTTTTTCTTATATTCTTTGTCCATACCTCTCTTCTTTAGCGATCTCTTGGCTGCCTTACATTCTTCATCATACCACAGATTTTCCGGAAAAGTGTTTGTTGTCCCCACCTTGGGGTGAGACCTTTTGCACGCATTTAAAGCCTTGTGTATTAACAGGATCAACAAATTGCTATGAATTTGGACATCAACCTCTTTTGTTGCTTTAAACTCCTTGTTATTTTTCAAATCATGGAAATGTTGCTTAAGAGAAACACTGAATAATTCCCTATTTTCCTGATTTATGAGGATTTTACCCTTGGGAAGGGCTTTTTTTTGCGTGTGCATAACCTATTTACCGTGTTGGCTGATTGGTGAAATGCATAGTTTAACTTGAAGAGGTAAGTGGTCAGATTTCAACTCAATAGGGAAGTCCTTAATATCAAACTCCAACAGTCTAGAACTAAAACTTTAGGAGCAAACCACATAGTCCACCACACTTTGACCATTATAAGTTTTGCAAGTAATACCCCCTGACTTTAGCCAATCTCTCATACCATTGCAGATAACCATGCCAAATAGACTACAAAGCCCCAGTAATTTTGTCCCAAATGAGTTGACAATGCCATTACCATCTTGATATGTTCTTTCCCAATGGAGACCACCACCTTCCTCTAACCACAAAGGATTGTTCTCCCCTTTGGCTTCACTGCTCAACTGAAGAGATTGATTATTAGCTATCCTTGCATTAAAGTCACCCATTAAAACCACATTTGCAAGTGTGTTGAAAATAGAGATATCTTTTTTTAGTGATGCATACGGGTCTTCATTGTCTAAATTTTGTTTCTTATAAACTTTGAATTTTTTGGAGCAAAGTGGCAAACAGCTAGACTAAAAGTTACCCCATTCTCTATTATTTACAACCATATGTACTATTTATTTGTGTCTTCTTTTACAAATTTAACAATTCCCTACCACTTTTCATCTATTAGCACTATAACCCCTCCATTTCCTTTGCCTATTTCGTTCCCTTCATTCCAAACTGAAAATTTCTTATACCCTTCGAAATTTGGTACTTTGCAGCCATCATGTTCATGGGTTTTTGTAAGAATGATAATATCCTTTCCTTTTGCTATGGGCCCCAATCCATGTCCTCTTCTCCATGGATATCCTCTACAATTCCAACTTACAACATGCAAATATTCTTGTGGGGCCCCTATTTCCTATTTCTTGTTTGAAAACTGATCATTAATTTGGGCTTTCCCGTTTTTCAACCAAGCCCATTTACCTTCATTTCTTGTTGTGTTCACCTTCTCCCATTCTTTCCTTTGTTCTTCCTGTTGCTCAAAGGTCAAATCTTCATCTAGATAAATATGTGTGCCTCTAAGTAACCCCCTGTTTTTTAGAATCCTATATATTTTTATCTTCCAAATTTCTCAAGATGACTCTTACATGTCTATCTTTTCCTCCATCTACCTTTTTTCTAATTTTGTTAGCTTGCTGAATATGCCCTGTCCACTTCAACTTATCTTTTAGGAAATCCCTTGTTAGAATGCCGGTTCTCTCCTTCTCCCCAAAGTCTCTCAAACCTTTGATAATAATGTTTACAGCCTTGCTTTGTTTATCTTTTTCTTCCCTTAGTTGCCTTTTAACTTGTTTTTCAATGATTCCTTTCTGCTTGTTTGATGAACTACTCACCACTTGTGACCATGATTTGGATTCTTCTATCTAATCTCTTAACTGATTCTCTTTTATCTCCAAGTTTTCTAGTGTTGATTGAATCACCTTTAACTCCATTATGTTTTCTCCTCCCTCCACTTCTGATTTCTCACTTTTTGTTGTTTTTAATTGGACTAACTCTTGTTTTAGGGTGACCAATTCTTGTTGTCCCCTCTCCATGTTGATTTGCAGATTTAATATTTGTTGTTGCACCATTTTATTATCCTTTTCCAGCCTGTAATTTGCCTCAGTAACTATTTTAAACCTATTGTCTTCATACATCCCCTTTGTTTCTAGAACATCGAGCCTACTTTTCATTCTCATGAGCTCTTCTACATATAACTCTGATGACCATAATAGTGGTGAGGACGTAGGGCTGTAGAGTTCTTGAGATACCTTTTCAGCAACATTCTTGTTTGCAGTGAACTCTTCTATATTGCCCATGCTCTCATCTAGCTTGTCCATGTTTGACTTGAGGTTCACTATGTCACCTATTATTTTACCAATGCTTTTATGCTCAACTTGATTTGTTTGCTCTTCTTTCTGGGGTATCGCACTAGATGAACTTTCCTTGTTGTTACCAACTTTTGGTAAAATCAAAGTGAATTTTTTATTTTGGTTTTGTTTTAGTTTCCATTTTTGAGCCAACCTCTGCCTTAAAATCCCATTGTATTGTTTTTCATTTACAAAGATCAGCCTTTCTTCTACATTTACAAGGTACAATATGCTTGAAAAAGGCGATCTTGCTAGCAAAGGTGCCAAAAGGTTCGCTAAACCCCCATCTTGAAAAGTGGTCCACCCATTTGACCATTGAGGAGTGTGAGATCTTGGAAATCTTAGACCTTCTTGATCTAGAAGATTCAAGAGGTCATTTAGTTGTACATGAGGTTTGTTTTCCATTTTGTTGTTACCCACAATGCATTCTAATGTCCCCATTTGCTTTGAAATTGAGTTTTTATTCGAGGTTTGTGGTCCTCTTGCCGTGACACTCAGACACGCCATACCTAGGTTTTCCCCATTTCCTCTTGTTTAACTCTCATGTGTTGAATATAGTATGTGTTTGATGTGAGTTTTTCTAGGATATGAAGGTATGCCAGTTTTGTCTTGTTATGGAGAAAGGAGACAAAAACAAACTTATAAATTGTAAAGAAAACATAAACAAAATATAGGGAAAGTGACCGGGAGACCTGTTTGAGTGCACCCCACTTTTCTACTTTGTCCTTTCTGGGTCCCTTTCTCTGCTTTGCCTTTTTTAGTCTAATTTTCCCGACAAAAGCCACACCTCCCCGTGATTGGAAGATGTTGCCACCGAGCCTGAAAATCGCAGTAGAATGTAGCCCTGGAAACCATTGCTAAATGCCCAATAGGTGAAATGTAGCCCTGGTGAACACAACCCTGGTGAAATTCCTTGGTGAAATGCCTTAGTGAATGCCTCGGTGAACTCAACCCTAGTGAACGCCTTGGTGTACATAGCCTTGGTGAACGCCCTTTACTATGCAGTGTGGGACACACTCGCCCACACCCCACACCAAAAGTCCATGCACATACAAAATATACGTTTATTATAAGTGGCCATCCACCATTGCCCTAATTTAATCTATCTATCCTTTCATAGGCCATCTTCAATACTGTTCACCCACAATTCATGAACTCCCATACTAGGCACCCATCTTGCTTTTCATTATAATACACTTAGATTCATCCGCTACAATGAAGTCCTACTCATTAAATTCCCATAACAACCTCTCATTTCTTCCTCCCTCATGCTCAATGCTCATAATTTTATACCAAAGAAACATAAGAAAAATAGAACAAAAATACATACAAACCATAATCTAGACTTCCTTAACTTCTACCACCAAGTAAACTGCAAAATAATCCACCAGAAGAAATGGATCGATAGTAACTCTGGACGACAACACCAAAGAATGATGGGAGACCGATGAGAGGGAGTTGGACGGAGGTGGGCTAAGGTGGAACTAGCGGAAAGAAGGTACTGATCATACAGGTAATGTGGCCGATGTCCTATTACATGGGGGAACCCCACTGGGATCTCCCCGACGGTGTCAGATTAGAGGAGATCCCCATGGGGTTCCCCATGTAAATAGTCTATTGACTAATTAATTTTTAATAAAACAACTTTAATATTATTTATATTGAAAAATGGAAGAAATTTTCAAAAAATAATTATTAAAATAAATATTATTCAATCATCTCAAATCTTATAAATTTAAAATCAATTTTGATTATAATTTAATTATATTAATATATTATTAAATTAAATAATAATTTTTAAATATATTATAATAATAATTATTATATAACTCTTATTGCATAAAAACATTTTAATCAAAATAAACTTAAAACATAAAATTTTTTTATGTTGTTTATACTATTTGGAAAATAAATGTAAAAATAAGAAACAAACAATCAAAAGATATTTGTGAGAGGAAAAGAAATAAATTATTAAATAATGATATTAACTTAAAGAGAGGATCACATAGGTGTAATTTTCACCATTTAGAAGAAGCAACCAACGTCCTTGACTAAAAACAAACAGTCAAAAGATGCTTGTGAGAGAAAAAGAAATAAATTCTTCAATAATGATATTGACATAAAGAGACAATCACATGGGTGTAGTTTTCACCATTTAGCAAAAGCAACCAAGGTCTTTGACAAAAACAAAGCATGCACAAAAAAACAAACAGTCAAAAGATGCTTGTGAGAGAAAAAGGAATAAATTATTAAATAATAATATTGACATAGAAAGACAATCACATAGATCTAGTTTTCACCATTTAACAAAAGCAACCAACATCCTTCACTAAAAACAAAGAATATTGCAAAAATGACTTGCATGTCAAAGAAATTAGCCAGCCACATGGGATGGTACATAGACTGAAGTAGAAAAATAAAGACAACCACATAAGAGGGGACATTGTATTAAGTGATAGTACTATGTCAGTAGCAGTGGAGATGTAAAAAATGACATAAAAATAGGGGAAAGGGGTCCATAGTATAGCGTGACTATAGCCTTCACTGTTCTTTCAATAATGGAGATTAACACCAGAGAGTAGCAGTGGAGACGTTCTTCAGGTGGTGCAGCAGATGGCAAAGCCCACCGAATGGAACAAAGTTCATCAATACTTCCCCACCGCTTAAATCCAACTAACCTTAACACTACTGTAAAGGAAACATATTTAAAAGCGAAAGGTCACTATTACTATGTCATTTTGGATAAATATGGAGGAAACTTTTATTAGTTTGGCATCGACAATACTCTACCGAGCTTCAATCCAACATTGACACATGAGATATGTGAAAAGTTAGATATTAAAAATTAGAAGCTCACAATAGAAAGGGATTTAAACGAAATGGCTATGATATGATATAGGAATAATAAAACATTTTCAACACTTAAAAATATTACATTATAAATTTGCTTTTAATTTATGTATGCAAAATTAATTTCAAATATAAAGAAATAATATAGTCAATAAATTAATTGTATTGAATATTAGAGTAGTTCAATATTACTATTAGTCAATGGATGTTTGTTCTATTGGTGCAGTTGAATGGTTCTAAATGAACCCGCTAGGGATCAAATCTTGTTGAGGGAAAGACCCCAACATCGTAAGGGATGAGGTTGGGATCGTGCCCTAAGCGAATTTGGTGGAATGGATACCCCTCAGTCAGAATTTTCAGCCTAAAAGGCTCATGCTCTTGCATCATGTTGCTAAAATGTCTTTGTGGATGATATAAAATCCTCCATCAAAAATATTGTTTTCAAAATATAAATATGTCTATATTTATATACAGCAAGACAATACATGTTAGATGGTGGATAATTAAAGATGAACTAGCATAAAGTGTGAATTAATTAAAGCTAATCTAGAATGATAAGAGGGAGCTAACTAAAGTTGAACTAGCATACTAAATGAAGTTAATTGAATCTAAAATAGTTATGTGTCAACAGATACAAAAGACACAGATACATGACTAAATAACATGATTAGATCTAAATCTACTTAAGTAAATAAAGTGATTAAATAAATTCAAATGATAATTATACTAGTCTAATGCAATAACATGAACACCTATCCTAACATAAACACTCTAACATTTAAGTCAAAACTTGATCTCCAATTTTTTGTCAAATGTCTCATATCAATTCACTAATATGATTTTTTTTAAGAATTATAAGACAACCACCTTAAAATGGAGCCAGTTAACTCCTAGACAAAACACACCTATGCACATACAAAAATGCATGAAAATATACATAACAACATACATGGTAACGTACATAACATGAAGAGACAACATAGTGCGAGGCCTGCCAGACGAATGATAGAAGTGACGAAACCGATAATGGAAGGAAATGTCACGGTGAGGAAAGCGAGGAGGTACCCCGTTGCTGAATTACGTTGGTGTTTTTTGGCCTTGTGTGAGAAGTTATTTGTTATGCGTGGGAAGGGTGGTGATGTGATTAAGACATGTGGTTTAAATTGTAACAGGTACTGTTCTTGGAAAACACTTGGAAAACACGATGTACTTTGGGTTTTCTCATTTTGCAGGTTTAAATCAAAATGTTGGAGAGCAAGGGTGAATTACAAGCAGGGGAGAGGACCAACCAAATTGAGGTGAGGGGTTTCTAACTGACTATGCATATAGGTGCAAGGGTGTATGTTTTTATGTATGGTTTCATGCATTTTTGTTAGACATGTATGAAAAATGTTGTAGCATAGTGAACTATTTCATAAGATGCCTCAAAGAAATGCGGTCTCGTGGTGATGGAATGCCATGAAAATCCATATTGCAACTGCTACAATATAGATTTTCATGGCATTCCTTCACCACGGGACCACATTTCTTTGAGGCATTATATCAAACAGTTCACTATGCTACCACATTTTTCATAGATGTCTACCAAAGCATTCTATCAAACAATTCACTGCCTTGCTGCTACATGGCTAAAAGCCTAAAATAGGTTCTTTTGAACAAGCTATGCATGCTTGCAAAAAATCTATCAAAGCATAGTAGTAAGCAACAACATAGACAAGGTAGTGAAGTGTTTGCTAAAATGCCTGAAAGAAATGTGGTCACATGGTGATGGAATTCCATGACAATCCATATTGCTACCTTGCTACTATATGGATTTTCATGGAATTTCATCACCATGAGACCAAATTTCTTTGAGGCATTTTATGAAACAATTCACTGCCTTGTCTATGCTACCACATTTTTCATACATGTCTACCAAAGAATTTAATCAAACAGTTGAGTTACTTGCTGCTATGGCTAAAAGCCTAAAAAAGGTGCTTTTGAACAAGCTACACATGCTTGCAAAAAATCTATCAAAGCATAATAGTAAAATATTGAACATAGTAAACCTATTAATGACAACCCAAAAATCTAATCAGATGAACTCAATCAAGTACCCCTTAAAAGGCAGTTTAATTACACTCAAGCATACTGAACCTTTGCAGATGGGAGTAAACCTGTTATAAACTTTGCATAATGAACTTCATATAGGGTTTAAGAAAAAACTTGCAAGCAATGAAAGAACACAAAACA
>VDFB02055330.1:0-40436 GCA_007258455.2 Sequoia sempervirens
GCATAATTTATATTGGTGGAAAGCTGAGAATATCCTTTAAAAACCCTTTTTGTTTCATCAATTTTGGATAATAAAAAAAGTCGTTAGCCACATACCCATCATATTGCCACTTTTTGGCCCATCATGATCCTGCACATACCCCCTAGTTGATAAAGTGTCTTAGCTTCATTGTCATATTGGAGATATTCCTGACTGATATCTTTGGCCTGATCATGTGACATGTCAGGTTCAAATAATTCTCTTGGTACTTCCAAAGAAATGTTGAAGCCATCATTATAGTCAGTGTCATAGAGTCCAGTAAATTCAGCTATAGCTTGATCATTTTCAAATATGTCCATAATGGAAGATGCTTGTTCTTGAGGAATATCGTCTCTGTGTCATGGAGGCAAGTGTCTCATTTTGGAAAGTGTCAATAGTCGAGGCTTGTATAGGATTGGCAAGTGTTTGATCATGAATGGCGTAAAGGTCAAGGAGTGGATCGTTTTGGAGTTCATGTTCAATGGTAGGGTCTTGGTCAAAGATGGGGTTGTCATGGATTTGGACTTCCTAGTCAACGGTAGGGTCTTGGTCAAATATGGGGTTGTCATGGATGATATAATCAAAAATAGAATTATTGTTAAGGATAGGTGTGTTTTGGATGTCATGATTTTCTTGAAGGACTTCTTGAATGGACTTTAAGATAGGGTCATGAGATGGGATACCTTGTTCTTGACATGAGGGTGACATTATAAGGTCATGCTTTGGGCTTTTGTTTTGACATGTATCCTCAAGTTTAAACAATGGGATGTTCCTTTGAGTAATGACAAAATTTCCATGACTAGATGTGGCTTGTGAGGGGGTGACTTGAAAAGGATTAATGAATGGACTAGGATAGGACATGGGGACTTGGACTGGACTAATACATGAAGGACAAGGATATGACATGGAGACTTGGACTGGACTAGTGTGTGAAGGACTGGGATAGGACATGGAGACTTGGACTGGACTAGTATGTGAAGGACTAGCATATGACATGGGGACTTAGACTGGGCTAGTATGTGAATGACTAGGATTGGACATGGAGACTTGGACTGGACTAGTGTGTGAAGGACAAGGATATGACATGGAGACTTGGACTCGATTGGTGTAAGTTTGACTAAAATGGGAGGTGGAAACTTTGACCGGATCGATATGGTATGATGTGGGGATGTGACATGAGTTGGTAGATGGTTGATAAGGCATGTAGAATTGGAGGGGATTGATAGGTGAGGGACTAGCATATGATGTGGAGGCTTGAAATGGACTAGTGGATAGTTAGTTTCCCTTGTCAAAGTTAGGATAAGGGTGATTAATGGATGTTTGTTGTGGACTAATTCCATGGATGGTGTTAAGTGACTTTTGGTAGTGAGGATAGACAGATGGAGGACTAGGACTCATCAATTGTTGGTACAAAGGGCATTGATTTTCAGTTTGGAGGAATTGTCTCTTAAAGTCAAAGGCTTGTTGGTATTGACCTCTACAGAGTAACTTGTATTCAACTTTACTAGCAAGCCTATGAATATTTTTTTGAAGGAAAGACAAGGTGGTGGATGTCATGATGTTGTTAAATGTAGAGTGATAATGACATTTGTCTAAGGGAAATGACTAATGCAAGATGACGAGGTTATCAAAATAAAAGTGTCAAATGAGGACTAAGATGATAATGTTGATGAAGGACTAAAATGATTGATGCAAAGTCTAGGTTCAAAATGAGGACTAAGATGAACAATGCAAAGTCTAAGTTCAAAATGAGGACTGAGATTGTTTTTTTGATGTTTTGTTGAAAAGTCTGAGTTGTCTAAGGTCGATTGTTTGTGTCTAGATTTGTGAATGTTGTGCATATTGTTTGAAAATTTAGAAAACACTTGACAAGCATGATGTTTTGGTGTATGCAAATGCACATGAGACAAGCACAATCCTAATAGGCCAATAGTCCAAGGGTTTGTATACTTGATATAGCCCACCGATATACCCCGGATTGGTGCTAAACACCTTTCCTTCTCGAGAGCGGATAGCTTAGAAGTTTGGTGGCATTGGCTCCCCTCCACGGCTCATTAACATCATTCGACCACACCAACTTTGAATTCTTGTGTAGTGACTTCCCAATAACTATTATCTCTACTCAAAGGGATTGGTAGTGAGTGTCTTCAGGCATGATACTGTACCCTACACTATACCAAGCAATGGCTGAAAAATGGTTGGCCTCTAAAACAGTGGGTGTTTAGTAAGAGCATTTCATTCATACGGCATGATCCATGCAGTGAGAGTTCCCTTTTGGATCTATCTCGTCGAAACCATATGCGTGATTCTTGGGCTTTCCCCAAGAATCCACTTTTATATACCGTCAAGAAGTCCCTTGAGTTCAGGGTGCTACCAGTCTGAGTCGTCTTGGGGTGAGTACTTTTTCCCACTAGAATAGGCCCAAGTTCTAGAGTTAGTAACTATTTCTCTTACACCTAGGATCGCCTGAAAGTGCAAGGGGAGAGGATACTTCTATTACTAAATCGTAAGGGTGTATAACAAAAAAAAAATTGGGTCTGGTTTTAGAGCACCAAGTTTTCATAAGGTGAAAGCATAATCACCTACCATTTTGAAAACACAATCAGACAAAGTAGAAAGATCATGTTTGTTTTAAGTGCACTAAAAGGAAATGTGTTTTAATCTAAAAAAAAAAAAGACAAGCACATTGTTTAGTAGTGAGTCTTCAACATTCGAACCTGGAAGACCACAAGTTAGGATTTTTATCCACCAGCCTTGGACCCACGAAATGTAACTGCCACACGCTGCAAACAAAGATTAGTAAAAAAAACTTAAATGAAAAAAGCAAACTAAAATAGTGATAACTTTCTCAAAACTAAACAAAATTTTAAATCGTAGATATCTATGGAATGCTAAGACATAGACTTTCAAAACTTAGAAAACGTTTTGCAAAATCCTACAAGACAAAAGTGTTATAAACAAAAGAAAATTCAGGTTTTAATAGCTAAAGCTTAAAAACTTGTGATCACTAAAATGGCCATAGCTTTCTCGAATCTTAACGAATTTTTCAAAAGATTGAAATTCCGGAAAGTTGAGAACAAAACCTACAAAACCTAGATAATGGTTTTAAAATATTTTATTCGCCCATTTTTCTGTGCTCAAAAGAAGATGACGGGATTTCATATGAATTTTTGGCTATAACCTGTAAAACAACGAAAATAAACAAGAAAACACACAAATTTCTCCACAAAAATGTCGGGTTCACCAATGTATCTAAGGGTTAATTTTAGGTATGTTAGATATTAGCAAATCAATAAAGACTAAGAAACCCAAAGAACTATGAAGTACAAAGGAATTTAAAAGAAAGAACGATTATACCCATTCCTCGAATCTTCCATGATTACCTCCATAGCAACTCTTAGCTTGCAGCATGTGATTGATGCCCTCAGATTGAATGTGTGAACATTTTGATTATTACATTGTCCTATGCAAGTTTTGAAGGATTTAAAATAAATGCCTATGCCTATGCCTATGACAAAATGATTCTCAAATACTAATTAACTCTAATATGAATGTGCTTGAATAATAAAATATAAGTGTGTCTAATCAGAAATTGTGAGCAAAATAGCATTTTATAGAAAATGCCATATTGAATCGACAGACAAGATCGACTTTTGACAGAGACCTAAAATCAAAGGACAAGATTTAATTTGACAATCCCTAATAAGGGTTAGGGAAAAATCATTAAGTGAATGGTCGAGATGTCATATGAGAAAATCAAATCGGTGGTGGAGAATAAATGAGATAATTAATTAGAAAAATAAATATTTTCAAAAATCAAGAAGATAAAGACTGCCTGATTTGTGAGATTCGAAAAATCAAAAAGATAAGAGTTGAACTGAAGATCAAATTTGAAAAATCAATAATTTTCTCAATTACTTGATTTTTTGAAGAAAGTTACCAATTTGAATTAAATCAACTCAAAATATGCATTTTGTGAGATAATAAATAATCGATTTTCAGATTATTTACTAAAATGAACTGTCACTTAAGAATGTGATATCATTTTAAATAATTAATTTATTTAAAATGAGAGAAATGTTAAATTAGGTAATTAAATAATTAAAGATAATTATTTAATTGAGAGGATATGATTAATGATTAAATAAATTAATAAAATTATTTAATCATGAGAATTAGTGGCATATTAAATAAATAAATGAAATTGATTTATTTAATAATCAGGAAGAATAAATGAATAAGGGTAATTAAATAAATTAAACAAATTATTTAATTAAGGGAACACTTAGACAATTAATGACGTATTTAATAAATAAATAAAATTTATTTATTTAATAATCATGAATAATACAATAGACTTGAATTAATTAACAATTGTAAATTATTTAATTAATAGTCGAATGTGGGCGAAAGACATAATTAAATGTCATAATTATGCTAAGACGAAAGTGGTAAAAATATAGTTTATAGGCCTAGGTCATTTTTAAGTGTCTACATTTTTCCCCTCTTTGTTATAATGTAGCATGTCCCATTTTGACAAAGAAAATAAGTCAAAAATATGCCCCAGTGCAAAATAAGATGAGGAAGAAGGATGAGGAGGGTAGTGGTATGCCCCCTCGAGAGGATCGACGAGTTCCAAGATCACGGGTGTGCTCTTGAAATTGATGAGAAGATTAGAATATGAAGAGAAAAATAAATGTTAGTGCAAAAGATATGGATGCAATGCCTATATGATATGGGTGAGAGAAGATGCATGTTAGTCCCTAAACCAAATCCTTCAAAACCTTACCATAGGACTTTAATATTTATTGCTCTTAATCATCATTGGGCAGATTGTTGTAATGGCCAACAAACACCATGATATGACATAAATCAAGGTGTGCAAGGTCATACCATCACATAAGACAAGTAGTCATAGACAAGTATGATCATAACTCATACTAAGAGCGCAGTTGCCCTAGTCTTTTTGTCATGACCAAATACCAGCAAAAAGGACAAAAAAGACAATTCATGAAACGTCGTTTCTTCTCTAAATCTTATTTCAAGGATATCCTTGAGAAACTAGCAACATGATTGTCAAAATATAGCAATAAAGCCATTATCATGATACATTGCTATTTTTCTAAATCCCGAAATCAGGACATCACTAAGAAACTAGTAACATGCGTGTCAAGAGACAAGACAAACTTCATGATACATTGCTGCTTCTCTAAATCATTTTGGGATCTTGCTAAAAAACTAGTAACATGATTTAAAAAAAAATCCAAAGACAAGATAAGACAATCATGATACGTCATTGCTTTTCTAAATCCTGTTGTCAGGATCTCGCTGAAAAACTAGTAACATGATGAAAACCAAAAGACAAGATAAGACAATTATGATACGTCACTGCTTTTCTAAATCTTGTTATCAGGATCTCGCTAAAAAACTAGTAACATGATGAAAGTCAAAAGACAGGATCAGATAATCATGATACGTCGCTGCTTTTCTAAATCTTCTTGTCAGCATCTCATTGAAAAACTAGTAACATGATGAAATCCAAAAGACAAGATAAGAAAATCATGATACATCGTTGCTTTTCTAAATCCCATTGTCAAGATCTCGCTGAAAAACTAGTAACATGATGAAAGCCAAAAGACAAGTGCCAAGTGTTTTCCAAGTGTGTTTGGATTTCAAGTGTCTTAATGTTGAGATGTCAGGTATGATGATGTCAACAAGTCAAGGTGTCAATATTTTGATGATGCCAAGATGATGAATGTCGAAGATTGCCACATTCAAGAAGGACACATCCTAAATAATGTTGATGTTGAGAGGATTGATTCCCAAATGTCAAAACGGATTCCTCAAAGGTGTCGGATGACAATGGCGATGCCTAGGAAGGACACATCCTAAGGCATGAATAAGAGAGAATGTTCTTCAGAAGGACACATCTGAAAGATAACCAAGATTTAATTGTTTGACCAGTTGTGACAATTTTGGCTTGTTTTGACAGAGTTTGACCGAAGTTTGACTTGTGTTGACTATATGTCGATATTGTCATGTTGATATGTTGGTGTGATTGTCATGTTGAATAAGTGATTGTCATACCTCGTTTTAATGAGTTGCCTTAACCTGTAGACTTTTGACATGTGTGCTAGTGTAGTGTCATGAACCCTAATGTACTGACCTAGTGCGGCCTCGGGGGCTCATCGACAAATGGCCTTGCCTACGTCATACACTCAGAGACCTCATAGTTCGACATGACCAATAACTTTGTCTTGATGACCAAAGATTGAATCATGATTTTATTTTGACAAACCTAAAAGGACTGACCTAATGTTTCAGGGACTCAAGTATGAGTCTTGCCTATGTAGCAAATGCGCAAAGACAATGTAGTTCAGAAAAATAGCAAAAGGCCCGATTGATTTGTGGACTTGACAAGAGAAATTACTACATTTTTTGTGATTTTGAGATAGTTTGATAGTTAGTTGTGGTTCCTTGGGGCGTTTTTTTTTTTTTCAATTTTAGGTTTTAGGGACATTTATAATGTTTTTGGTCTCTCTTCAGGACATTTTGCAATGTTTGTCTTTTTTCAAGAATTTTTGTGATTCTTTTGTCTTTTTTTAGGACTTTTTATGATTTTTTGTCTTTTTTCACGACTTTTTATGATGTTTTTGTCTTTTTTTAGGACTTTTAATGATTTTTTGTCTTCTTTCAAGACTTTTTGTGATGTTTTTGTCTTTTTTGAGGACTTTTTATGATGTTTTTGTCTTTTTTTAGTACTTTTTATGATTTTTTTTTCTTTTGTCTGTTTATGATTTTTTTGGACTTTTGACAGCATATAATTGTTTTTGAATTTTGACAGTTTATAATTTTTTTGGACTTTTGACAGTTTATGAGGATCACGACAAATGCATGTGAATGATGTTTATGCATGAGAATCCAAAGACAAACATGATTGTGCCCCTAGTCAAGTTGAATACCAATTGGTAGGTGACGACAGTGTTTTTTGTTGTGGGAAGGACGCATCCCAGAACAACATGAGGATGACGATAATGTGATGAAAGTATCGAGGTCTACAGTCAGGCCAGGAACAAAGTCAAGTAATGTTTTGGATAATGTGCTTGTATGAATTAGAATCATTGCATTTGGAATGACTTGGTTAGGACTAAATGGGATTATGGAGCATCCTTAGACCGTTTGACAAGGGAAAGCCAAGATAGGTGATAGACATGAAAGGATGAGAGGTGGGCTTGGTAGAGGATGGGGGACATGAGACTAAGGGAATTTTCATATGATTGTTAAGGACTATGTCGCATGAGGATAATAAGGTTATGTCAACAATGACATGATGTTTTATGGATAATATACAACCAAATGATAGACATGTCGAGTTTTCCCAAAGCGAGTATGTGCAGGATCATGATGGGCCAAAAACTAGCAATCTGATGGGTATGTGGCTTACGACTATCTTTTTACCCAAAATTGATAAAACGAAAATGGTTTTTAGAGATTCATAGTTTTCCACCAATATAAATTATGTTTTTACTTTGAATTTAATAAGTAATTATTATTCATTTTCTATTCAAATTATGACTAAAAGTCTATTGTCGTTGATTGAAAGAAACATCTATAGCTTTCAAATGGTATCACATTTTTTGAATCAAAACATGTGTCACATTCTATGATTTGCATACTATAGGATTGAAAAAATAAAATTTAATTTCATGAAGTTTGACCAAGTTAAGGTGGTTAGACATACAATTTTTTATATTTTAAAAAATTGTAAAAAAAATTCATAATTAATTATTTACTTGGAAAAATTACCAAAATATGCATCCCATCAGGGCATGAGTCCTCTACTTATATCTAAAATCTTATAAAAAAAATATTATCATTTTATTGTGGTTAGGGTGGTAAGATAGACACCTACTTATTTTTTCCCTGAAATTTAAGTACCAATGTATTGAAATTTCAAATTTTCACCAAATAGATTTTTTATTTTTTTTAAACAAACCTTGTAGTTTAGAAACTACATTCCAGAGATTTTCTATAGATTCTATTCTTACATATTTTGAAATAATATAGATGCTTATTCAATTTTTAGTATATCCAAATTTCCTAACTCTGATTTTTCTGAATTTTTTTCCACTTAAAGGTCTGTTTTTTCCACGACGATCCTGCACATACCGAGGCATAATTTTATGTGTACCTATTTTATTTCAAGACCAAGATAGGTGGAAATGATATGGATTAAATGGTCGGATGCCAATGTCAATATGAAGGCACGGGATGTAGGCGACTTGCCCCAAGTGTAAGAGTCACATAGGCGATTTTTTTTACAAATGGCCTTTGTTTGCGAGGTTTTCATCATAGTACTTATCGAGGAATTTTCATTTGCAGGTTTTTCAAGTTGGATAGGGAAATTTTTTCAATTTACTATTTTTCATGACTTTGAGTTTTCTTTTTTGGTGTCACCAAGATGCCTATTTTCGAGGTTTCATTAGAATTTGACAATTTTTTTATATTTTTCAATTTTGTATTTTTTCATATTTTAGAATGACCTTGATGCTATGTGACCATTGATTGTTTTCAAACTTTTGGCGGTGCTTGATGTGGGGCTAGTACCATGATATGCCAATAATGACCTTCCTAAAAGGTTGTCTTGTCAAGATCCTTAAGCAGCTTGCATATAGTGTTGATGTCATTGTGATCCTTTCTAATACTAGAGTTGGCCTTATCAAAATACGCACATCGCAATAGAGTGCCATGAGTCCTTGTGGTAAAGAGTTGCTACCATGATGTGACAGATTTGTGATGTAAGATTTTTGGACTTTAGGTGAGATGTAGGGTTATGGCGGGGCATGTGCAAGATGCATTAATTATGCGAAGCGAGCCCTTAAGTGGCAAAAAATTTAGAAAAATTAGAGTTAGGAAACTTGACATAAAAATTTGAATAAGTTATCTATATTATTTCAAAAATATGTAAGAATAGAATTTGCAGAAAATTGAATGTAATTTCTAAAATACTAGGTTTATTTAAAAATAAATAAAATCTATTTGGTGAAAATTTGAAATTTCAATGCAGTAGTACTTAAATTTCAGGGAAAAAATAAGAAGTAGGTGTCTGTCTGACCACCCTAACCATAATAAAATGATAATATTTTTTTGTAATATTTTACATATAAGTAGAGGACTCATGTCGGATGTGATGCATATTTTTTTGTAATTTTTTTCCAAGTAAATAGTTAATTATGAATTTTTTATTACAACTTTAGAAAATATAAAAACTAGATGCATCACGACCACCTTAACTTGGTCAAAAATTCATGAAATTTAATTTATTTATTTTTAATCCTATAGTATGTAAAGCATAGAATGTGGCCGCATGTTTTGGATTAAAAATATGATCTTGTTTGAAAGTTATAGATGTTTTTCAATTAGCCTATTGATCAGGAATTTAGTCATAATTCTAATATAAAATAAATAATAATTATTTATTAAATTCAAATTAAAGCATAATTTATATTGGTGGAAAGCTGAGAATCTCCTCTAAAACCGTTTCATTAATTTTGGGTGAAAAAAAAAGTCGTCGATACATACCCTACCAAATATTGCCACTTTTTGGCATACCATGATCTGCACATGCGGAAATGGATGATGGTAGATGTGGAAAAGTTGTTTGGATGTTTAATGAATCACTTTTTATTTTCCAAACTTGGTATGGTGGATGACGGATTTTAGAGGGATGGCATTTGGAACCAACACCTTTAGATGCCTCGATTGATGACTATTTTGAAGGAGGTGGGCATGTGTTATATGTGGGAGTCCTCTTGTATTGTGGCTCCACATTGTGATTGACTTTTTCTCTTGACATATTTTCTTTGCTTGATCTGCTTATCTTTGGGATCCATTTTAATTTCATTTGTCCACTTGTCTTTTTGTTTGATTCAATGGCCTTTCACATTTGATTTTGATCTTTTGATTTGTATGACTTTTGTCTTTGTTGGTTCCAAAGGGAAGGTTTAAGATCTTGAGAATGACGGTTTATTGTGTTAGTGGAAGGGGTGATGGCAACAACCTTATAACAAGGATTTCTCATGGACTCTATTTTGACATTTGTATCTGACAAGGTTTCCCCCAGTATCGAGGAGGTTCCACTGACATCATTTGATTTTCTAACTAAAGAATAGCAAAGTCCTTGATGTCTGTAATTTTCCTGAAGTTGTATTGGTTCTTAAATGCCTTGCTCATGTATGCCTAGTCCTTTTCCTTGATAATGTATGCTTTCATAGATTCTATTTGTGATGGGGTATTTGTTGTTTTGAAAGCAAGATGCTTACCCATCACGATATATGTGGACAGTGTTACTTGGAATATTTTCGTCTACGAGGAAGCCTGCTCTGACAAAGATAGATGACCCTAGTTGATAAAGTGTCTTAGCTTCATTGTCATGTTGGACATATTTCTGACTGATATCTTTGGTCTGATCTTGTGATATGTCAGGTTCTGATGATTCTATTGGTGCTTCCAAGTCATTGTCGAAGCCATCATTATGGTCAGTGTCATAGAGTCTAGTAAATTACACTATAGCTTGATCATTTTCAAATATGTCCATAATGGAAGACTCTTGTTCTTGAGGAATATCGTCTATGTGTGTCATGGAGGCAAGTGTCTCATTAAGGAAAGTGTCAATAGTCGAGGCCTGTATAGGATTGGCAAGTGTTTGATTAGAAATTGTGTAAAGGTCAAGGAGTGGATCGTTTTGGATTTCTTGGTTAATGGTAGGGTCTTGGTCAAAGATGGGTTTGTCATGGATTTGGACTTCTTGGTCAATGGTAGGGTCTTGGTCAAAGTTGGGGTTGTCATGGATGATATAATCAAAAATAAAATTGTTGTTAAGGATAGGTGTGTTTTGGATGTCATAATTGTCTTAAAGGACTTCTTGAATGGACTTTAAGATAGGGTCATGAGATGGGCTACCTTGTTCTTGACATGAGGGTGACATTATAAGGTCATGCTTTAGGCTTTCATTTTGACATGTATCATCAAGTTTAGACAATGGGATGTTCCTTTGAGTAATGAAAAAAATTCCATAACTAGATGTGGCTTGTGAGGGGGTGACTTGAAAAGGATTAATGAATGAAGGACTAGGATAGGACATGGGGACTTGGACTGGACTAATATGTGAACGACTAGGATATGACATGGAGAGTTGGACTGGACTATTGTGTGAAGGACTAGGATAGGACATGGAGACTTGGATTGGACTAGTATGTGAATGACTAGGATATGACATGGGGACTTGGACTGGACTAGTATGTGAAGGACTAGGATAGGACATGGAGGCTTGGATTGGAGTAGTGTGTGAAGGACAAGGATATGACATGGAGACTTGGACTGGATTGGTGTAAGGTTGACTAAAATGGGATGTGGAGACTTAGACTAGATCGATATGGTATGATATGGGGATGTGACATCAGTTGGTAGATGGTTGATAAGGCACACAGAATTGGATGGGATTGATAGGTGAAGGACTAGCATATGATGTGGAGACTATAAATGGAATAGTGGATAGTTGGTTTCCCTTGTCAAAGTTAGGATAAGGGTGATTAATGGATGTTTGTTGTGGACTAATTCCATGGATGGTGTTAAGTGACTTTTGGTAGTGAGGATAGACGGATGGAGGACTAAGACTCATGGATTGTTGGTACAAAGGGCATTGATTTTCGGTTTGGAGGAATTGTCTCTTAAAGTCAAAAGCTTGTTGGTATTGACCTCTACAGAGTAACTGGTATTCAACTTTCCTAGCAAGCCTATGAATATTTTTTTGAAGGGAAGACAAGGTGGTGGATGTCATGATGTTGTTAAATGCAGAGTGATAATGACATTTTCCTAAGGGAAATGACTAATGAAAGATGACAAGGTTATCAAAGTGAAAGTTTCAAATGAGGACTAAGACGATAATGTTGACGAAGGACTAAAATGATTAATGCAAATTCTAGGTTCAAAATGAGGACTAAGATGAACAATGCAAAGTCTAAGTTCAAAATGAGGATTGAGATTATTTTTTTGATGTTTTGTTGAAAATTTTGAGCTGCCTAAGGTCGATTGTTTGTGTCTAGATTTGTGAATGTTGTGTATATTGTTTGAAAATCTAGAAAACACTTGACAAGCACGATGTTTTGGTGTATACAAACACACATGAGACAAGCACGATCCTAATAGGCCAATAGGACAAGGGTTTGTATACTTGATATAGCCCATCGATATACCCTAGATTGGTGCTAAACACCTTTCCTTCTCAAGAGCGGATAGGTTAGAAGTTTGGTGGCATTGGCTCCACTCCACCACTCATTAACATCATTCAAGCACACCAACTTTGAATTCTTGGGTAGTGACTTCCCAAGAAATGTTATCTCTACTCAATTGGATCAGTAGTGAGTGTCTTCAAGCATGATACTGTACCCTGCACTATACCAAGCAACAGCTAAAAAATGGCTGGCCTCTAAAATAGTGGGTGTTTAGTAAGGGCATTCCGTTCGTAGGGCATGATCCATGCGGCGAGAGTCCCCTTTCAGATCCATCTCGTCGAAACCATACGCATGATTCTTGGGCTTTCCCCAAGAATCCACTTTTATATACCGGCTAGAAGTCCCTCGAGTTCAAGGTGCTACCAGTCTGAGTCCTCCTGGGGTGAGTACTTTTTCCCACCAGAACAGGCCGAAGTTCTAGATTTAATAACCGTTTCTCTTACACCCAAGATCGCTCAAAAGCGCAAGGGGAGAGGATACTTCGATTACTAAGTTGTAAGGTTGTATAACAAAATTTAAAAAAATAAAAAATGAGTCTAGTTTTTTAATCAACAACTTTTCACAAGGTGAGCATAATTACCTACCATTTTGCAAACACAATCAAACAAAGTAGAAAGATCATGTTCATTTTAAGTGCACTAAAAGGAAATGTGTTTTAATCTAAAAAAAAAAAAAGACAAGCGCATTGTTTAGTAGTGAGTCTTTGACATTCGAACCTGGAAGACCACATGTTAGGAGTTTTATCCACCAATCTTGGACCCACGAAATGTAACCGCCACACGTTGCAAACAAAGATCAGTAAAAAAACTTTAAATGAAAAAAGCAAACTAAAATAGTGATAACTTTCTCAAAAATAAACAAAATTTTAAACCGTAGATATCTAAGGAATGCTAAGACATAGAGCTTAAAAATCCAGAAAACGTTTTGCAAAATCCTGCAAGACAAAAGTGTTATGAACAAAAGAAAATTCGGGTTTTAACAGCTAAAGCTTAAAAAACTATGATCACTAAAACGGCCATAGCTTTCTCAAATCTTAACGAATTTTTAAATCGTTTGAAATAATGGAAAGCTAAGAACGAGACCTACAAAACCCAGATAATGGTTTTAAAATATTTTATTCACCCATTTTTCTATGCTCGAAAGAAGATGATGGGATTTCATATGAATTCTTGGCTGTAACCTGCAAAACAACAAAAATAAACAAGAAAACACACAAATTTTTCTACAAAAACGTCGAGCTCACCAATGTATCTAAGGGTTAATTTTAGGTATGTTAGATATTAGCAAATCAATAAAGACTAAGAAACCCAAAGAACTATGAAGTACAAAGGAATTTAAAAGAAAGAACGATTATACCCGTTCCTTGAATCTTCCATGATTACCTCCATAGCACTTCCTAGCTTGCAGCATGTGATTGATGCCCTCAGATGGAGTGTGTGAGCATTTCGATTATGACATTGTCCTATGTAATTTTTGAAGGATTTAAAATAAATTCCTATGCCTATGCCTATGAAAAAATGATTCTCAAATACTAATTAACTCTAATATGAATGTGCTAGAATAATAAAATCTAAGTGTGTCTAATCTGAAATTGTGAGCAAACTAACATTGTATAGAAAATGCCATTTTGAATGGAAAAACAAGATCGAATTTCGATAGAGACCTAAAATCAGAGGACAAGATTTAATCTAACAATCCCTAATCGGGGTTAGGGAAAAATCATTAAGTGAATGGTCGAGATGTCATCTGAGAAAATCAAATTGTTGGTGGAGAATAAATGAGATAATTAATTAGAAAAATAAAAAAAATTCAAAAATCAAGAAGATAAAGACTACTTGATTTGTGAGATTCGAAAAATCAAGAAGATAAGAGTTGAACTGAATATCAGATTTGAAAAATCAATAATTTGCTCAAGTACTTGATTTTTGGAAGAAAGTTACCAATTTGAATTAAATCAACTCAAAATATGGATTTTGTGAGATAAGAAATAATCGATTTTTAGATTATTTATTAAAATGAACTGTCAGTTAAGAATGTGATATTATTTTAAATAATTAATTTATTTAAAATGAAAGAAATGTTAAATTAGGTAATTAAATAATTAAAGATAATTATTTAATTGAGAGGATATGATTAATGATTAAATAAATTAATAAACTTATTTAATCATGAGAATTAGTGACATTAAATAAATAAATGAAATTCATTTATTTAATAATCAAGAAGAATAAATGAATAAAGATAATTAAATAAATTAAAAAAATTATTTAATTAAGGGAAGACTTGGACAATTAAATGACGTATTTAATAAATAAATAAAATTTATTTATTTAATAATCATGAAGAATACAATAGACATGAATTAATTAACAATTGTAAATTATTTAATTAATAGTCGAATGTGGGTGAAGGACATAATTAAATGTCATAACTATGCTAGGACGAAAGTGGTAAAAATAGAGCTTGCAGGCCTAGATTATTTTTAAGTGTCTACACTACCTATCTCTCTATATCTCTATCACCCTCTTTATCTCTCTATTTTTATTTATCTCTCTTTCTCTCTCTTTGTTTTTTTCTCTTCTCTTTTTCCTCCCTATCCCTCTTTTTTTATCCCTCTCTTTTTATTTCTATCTTTGTCTCTTTTCTCCTCTGTCCGATGCGAGGAGCCGAACGACGACGGGATTCTCTGAAACGATTGGTAACGACGTTATCCAAATGGTATCCGACGGAGACCCCTGGCGATAGTCATCCTGATTGTTGATGAAACAACTAATTGTTTCTGATGCCCTGATCTCTTCATGTCGATTCTCCATTTGATTCTCTTTCAATCTTTGTGTCCATCTATCTCTCTCTCTCAATATCTATCTTTTGAGTTTATCTCTCTTTATTAGCCGATGGGCTACATACAATTTGATATTTGAGCCTAAAACATGTCTCGAGCCTGCAAACCATTATTGAGTCATTGGAAAACAGGTTTCATCTACCATTTAATAGTAAACCAACTACCATTTAATGGTAAAGTTGTCTAAAATATAAGGTAAAAGCCTCCAAAATCTCACTTATCACATAAAAGCTAGATAAATATTGATTTGACAACTGGATGGGAACATTCTATTTCCATTTGTAGTATTTTTTATCAATTTGATGGGAACTTTCCTTTTTCATTTGCATTGGTTTATGTTTTAAATCTAATAATACTTAAAAAATTTAAAGAAAAAATATAGATTTGTCTAAATTTATTTCATTCCATTATTTAGCACTTATTAATTTTTTAATCTAGCAACATGCAATTATAATTTGTAGCACATCCATGCACAAACAGATACTCTCTAATATATTAATAATATACATATATTTTTCTATTGTCATAATCCTTGAACCTCCTTTTCAAATTGTCTCCTCCTCTATCTCTCTTTCTTTCTCCTTATCTCTCTAAAGATGAATTAAACTATCAATTTTTTTATATATTAGTTTAATTTTTTCTACATAAGAATATATTAATTATAATAATTTCATATTTATATTTAATATTTTTTTATTATAGAATATAATATCTAATAATATAACCAATATATTATTATATATAATTTTATCTATATTCTATTCTATTAAATATATATAATATATTAATTATATTTTGTATTATATTTTTTATATTAATTTTTTATATTACATAAAAATATAATTATTATTAATTATTAATTATAATAATTTTATATATGTATTTAATAGTTTTGTTAAATAATATAATATATAACAATAATTACTATAATTATATTTTTTATAATTTATTTTTTATTATATTGAATTATATGCATTATATATTAGTCATGCTAATATATACTTAACTCCGTAGGATAAAGGATGGTGTAATGTTAAAACCTAAATGTGTTAATTATTAAGATCTTGGCCATAATTTTTATTTTAATAAACATTCTCTAAAACCTTCGTTGAAACCTTATTTTCAGGTTGTAGCTCACCAAATTGGAGAAGTGAAAGGTCAATACTTGTGAGGAAGAGTTTGGAGGAGTGGAAACCGATAGCGACAAGGAAAGCAGCAAAAAATGGTGAAAAACAATTGAAAAAATGGCAAAAATGATGAATGGTTGAGATTCATTTAATCATCTTGCATTGATACAGATTCGAGATAGTCGTCGATACACTTTTATAGGTTGCCTCTTTCATGCAAGGAACGCCTTAGGCGTAAAAATAAATATCTTTAATTATTTTTATTGATAATTATATTTTTAGATTTAATTTTTTTTTAAATAAAAATAAAAAAACATGTGATTGTGAAAAAAAGAGGTCAAGAGGATAAAAAAAATGTTTTGTGCTATAAAGATAATTTCTTAAGGATGGTAGTGAAAAGTTCGTAAAAGATGACTTTTCAAACCATTGTCTGTTTGAAAAAAAAATTCTTCTTCTAATTTTATATTTAATGTTGATATTTTTTAGTTTTCATATGTATATAAATTAAAAGATTTTTCTTTCAAATGAATACACTCTTTTTAAAACGATCATAAAAAAAAGTTAGGTATGTAATGATACAAAACACTTCTAGATACAATATGCATATAGTGCAAAAATATGAAATCTAAAATTTTGTTTCTAGCAATTTACTTTTCTACATAGATGATAAAACCTAGTTAAGAAAATGATGTAGAAAACTAATTTATAAAAAATAAATAAATTGATAGGCAATGTTCATGTACAAACAAACTAAGGGCTAGTTAATAAGTATTTTTCAAATTAATTCTATGAATAATTTCAATTAATATTTGGGATTGCGATGAATATTTCTTTATAATTTATAATTAAATATTTCATATCAATTATTTAATAGAATTAAGGTAGAAAAATCAAACTCCTCATGTACAACCACACTATGTTGCTCTAAAATAATACTAAAATATTCATTTTATGACTCCTATTAAAATCATCAAAAAATTACAATAAAAATTCAATAGCCATTTTTTGAAGTGGAATTTATTAATGACTATCATTATGAACTTGTACTTGTAGGTCAAAGTCTAAAATCAAACCGAACAAAGAGGAAAACATTGAATTTCAACCTCTTTATTGCTCTCCATATTTTGGTTGGGGACCATGGGAAAGTTGGGTTTTGTGAACTCTTGCAGTTCTGCCTCTCTTTGCCTTGGCCAAGGCTCTTGTTCTTTTGTTCTCTTGCTTTTGACAAGCCTTTGGCCTTTATGATCACTTATGTCTTCCTGCTTTTGGCCTTTGGTTTGGTTCTATTGATGAACTGCTCTAAGCTTCCTTGTTCTGCCTTAACCCAGGCTTTGGTGCGTAGGTTCTACTGGTATTTTAATTTGTTCCTCTAGGGGCGGAGAAGCCCCTGTCTTATCTCAATTTAGTTAGTGTCTTGCTTTGGCCCCCTTAAACTTTTTCCACTTAAGAGTTTCAATTTTTTTTGTGCCTTTAAACCTGTTGCGTTGTTTCTTTGGCTTCGATGGTTTTGAGTGTTGAGTTTTGGTCCGCTGATTTGTGTTTGCTTGTTGGCTTGCTAAAGTGTTCTAAATTTTGGGCTAGGTGGTGCTTTGGTTGTTTTAGGTGTCTCCCTTGCTCTCTCGTTGGTGAATGGTTTGTTGAGTTTCTCCAAGTATAAAATGATTTCCCTCTTTGGGTACTTGTTGTTTCTAAAATATTTTCTTCTTAAGTTTAGTTTGAAGGCTTAGATGCTCTTGTTGCCCAAGGTTGCTAAGTCCTCCCTCTCTACTAGAATGTTGACTGTCTTATTGAATTTGTAGATTGTCTCCTATAGAGTTAGATACCTCTCCTTTAGAGGTCAAGTTGGGTTCTGCAAGTGCGGTGGGTTGTTCACACTTCTTCAACTAGATTTCTTCATTGCAACACTTATTAAGATGGAGGCCACTCCTATGGAGGTGGAGTGTGGGTTTGTTGGATTTTTGTTGGTGTATTCGAAAGGGTTCTCTTAGTGACTTCTCTTATAGAGGTGGAGAGGCGAGTTGGTTGATGGGGGTTCTCTACTCCTTCAAGTTTGGGACTATTTTTGGATTAGACATGTGTTTCTCTTATTTGATGTTCATTTTATTTTTTCCACCATGGACCCTTGAGGTGGCTGTTGTTAAAGGTTGCCATCTTTACAGTTCGATGGGTGGCTTGTTGGCCTATATTACTAGTCTTGAGGATTGTATTCAAGTTTGATTGGGTCTTGGACCCACTTTAACCTAATTGAAATTAGTTTGATGTAAGTGTTTTGGCTACTATTTTGCAGCTCTATGGGTGGCCTTTTGGTCTATTCTACTAGTGTTGTTGGTTGTTCTTCCTCGTGGTTTTGCTAGCAATGAGAGTTGTTTCTTGTTGCTTATTTTGGTGTAGTTGTTCATTGTCTTGTTGTACTTATTGCTAAATATTTTTTGTTGTAAAAGAGATCAGGGCCCTCTCAAAACCCCTACTTAATCAAAAAAATTGAATTTCAATAATTGGATATTCATCCAAATTAGATATTTAGATTATATATTAAATATTTAATTGAACATGATATTTATCTAGATTTGATATATGTTTAAAATGAATATAAAACTTATTTAATGCACAAGAAAATTGGGAGGGGGTGAATCAGTTGTACATTAAAACATAAAAACCCTTGCATTAACATGCACATCTGCATTAGTCCTTAAACCCTTGATAACCATTCAACCCTTATCATGCATTAACAAAATGTAAACATGAGAAATAGTAATGCAAACACATCTAAACACATGAGAACACCAAATTTACATGGAAAATCCAAGAAGGGAAAAGCCATAGTGAGGACTAGCTCACAATATAAAGTAATTACAACACCAAATACAATAGGCTCACTGAACATGGAGGTCTCACTTCCAAAAAGAAAAGAAGGGCTCATTGCCAATGGCTCACTTCCAGGTTAGAAAGAAGAAAGAATATTTTTACAATGAAAAATCCATCTCAGAGCAATAAAAAAGTTCCACCACTACTTCACTAAAACATTCACACTCTCTCTATAGAATGTTGACACCTTCTACTCACTAAAGCTCATATTGTATTTTACACTTTTGCACTTGACATCTCAACACTTCACATTACTCACCACTCTACTTAATTCTCTATCAACTCAACACTTATTTATACCAGATCATCAACCTTGAAAATAATTGACAAGGTTGGCTATGCACCTCAAATGTGTAGATCCAAATTAGGTCAACAACAAAACATTCTTCTAGTGGAAAGGAATGAATACAGAGCACAACACACCTTAACTCAGAACTAAATCCACTCATGCATGCCACACAACACTTCCACAAACACCAAAGCATATCCACAATTAGTGTAAACACCCAAGGTCGATCAAACCTATGTTAACACCATTAAACAATTAAGTGCACACTTCCTTTGATCCAAATATGACTCACGGACAACACACAATGCTTAAACACCATCTAGAATATTCCATCAACACCCTAAAATCTAACAACTTCCTTGGAAACATCATAAAATAGAAGAAAATATTCATTCTATATGACCAACTAATCTTCCACACACTGTAACACCTGAATCCAACCTTGTGGAGCACCAAAACAAAAAGAACTCAAATTGGAGATACATATCATCAATATAAGCATACCCTTAGATCTACAAGACCAAAATCCAAACTGTGGAGAAATGCAGAGAAAAACCATTTCTCTCAGACAACACTAGTTTCACTATTCACACACTAGTGAACACAACTTTCTCTGCATAATGATTAACCACCTAAAACTCTGTATATAACACCTATGAACACCTCTAATTAAAAAATTTGAACCACACAGATAGATCTTTAGCCATGAAGAAATGCAGACCAAAACATTGAACACCACTTTTTCACACTATTTCCTCTTTTATTCAAATTTTCTCTAAAGCACTTGGAAACCAAGCACCATACACTCAAACTCATCATTTGGAACACCTTCTCAGCATCTCAACCACACAAGAGGTTGAACATCAAAAATCACCAATACATGCTCATCAAAGTAATACTCGAGGTTGACATCAATGACACTACTAATGACAACATATCTCTCATCGATGCTTTTTAAAAAAACACCCATAGAGGCATGGTCTATCAAAAATCCTTCAATGAGACATCTCATAGTTTTTGGTTGTGAAGATTATGCTCATGTTCCAATTGAGAATATGTCTAAGTTGGAGAAAAATATATTGAAGTATATATTTATCAAATATGGTGCCTATGTTAAGGGGTACAAGCTTTGGGATCCAATGGACCACAAGGATCTCTACAACATAAGTGATTCTCTAAGAGATGAAACCTTACAATGTTGAGTAGCAACGAGAGAAAGATGAGAAACAAAGTAGATAGTTCAAGTACCACCTACTCTAATAAGAAGTTGACTGCACACTCCTATTGGACCTTATTATTAGGAGAGATCTAACATCTCTTATCATTCTGAAGAAGAAGAAGAACCCCAACCTCAACAATTGAGGATGTCTAAAAATGTTAGGTTGCAACCAAAAACATTTGGTTATTCAATGTTGGATTATAGTTGTAATTTTTCTATTATTATGATATGTTTCAATATATATTGTACTTTACATATAGGATTCATTATCTATAAACTATATACAGTATTATTTTGCTACCAAAAATAGTTTGGAAATTTATTCCAATTTTATTATGGGAAATGCTCGAGGAAAAAATGTTTATATGTGTTCTTGCACAAACTTCCTTCAATAAATGTATGTTATCTAAGATGGATTATTGAGTTCCTTCTAGCATATTATCTTGGACATTGGAGCCCTCTTGAATCCTTGGGTGCCTTATTTTTAGGTCTTAAGTCACCTCCTATGACCTGTGTGGCTCAATGAATGAACTATTAGACCCATGGCTATGAGGGGATATTTTCCTCAACCTCTACTATCTAAATGTTGATTTTGTATGCTTGCATCATTTTTTTTCTAAGTGTATAGTCTTTCTAAGGAGAGACTAGTGGCAAGATCATGAATTTTGAATGCTTCATTTGCCTATGAGTCCCTTATTTGCATGAGCCCTCCTCTTATTTCATGATTAGGCTTAGACTCCTTTTCAAATTTTGAATCAATTCAAAACTACAAATTGAACAATAGGGAAAATGTGATGGGTGAGATCATGTTTCTCCCACAATCATTCAATAATATCCTAGGAGTCCTAATTGGATTAACTATCAACCTCACAAGGTGAGTCAATTATCAACAAGGACGACCTAGGAGGGTGGTTCTTTAAGCTTTTAGGGGTTCACCACCAAGAAAATGCTTGGAAAAGACAAACAAGCATTCAACTTAGAAAATCTAATAATGCAAGCTAAATGAAAGATGCAAATGATGAAATTATGCAGCAGGGAGTTAGGATGTGTGTCCTTGGGAAATCTAGAAATGTAATGGGGATTCTCGAAATGGAAAAATTCTATCAAAAAGTGCTTTGGAGGACTAAGAATCCCTTATTGTTGTCTTACTATCGTTGCTTTTATTCGGGGCAGATGCAGAATCTTCGGATGTCAGAATTAGATCTGGAAGAACTTCTAAAAAATACCATCAGGAAGACTAAGATGCCCTTACTATTGTCTTAGTCCCATTTGGAATTTCTAAAATATTTGAATTTGGTCTTGAGGCTTGATGTCTTCTCATCCTACTTCTTTGATCTCAGGTTCTAAAACTTTCAGATTTAGCCTATAGGTGAGTTTCCATGAAGATAACAACTTTACAATGCAACTTTGAAACTTTGAAACTTTACACTTCAAATGATCTTCAATTCTTCAACCTAAATCTACAATTACAAACATGCAAGAGGGGAAAAACTTGTTGATTGTTAGTGAATAGGGGTTTTCCTTCGTCAAACCCCTTGTTGGTAATTAAACCTTGAAATGAAATAGAGTAATGAAGGAAAATGATGAATGAATAACATGTAATGCTACAACTCACCAAACCCTTGCTATAAAGTCTGAAAACTTGTGTGAAATGGATGCAATGGATATGGATCATAAATCAAATGAAGGATTGATAGATATGGACTTGAATTACTTTCTTGAATCAAAACCCTACATCACAAATGTTAGCACAACGCACATGATGCAAGAATCTATTTGATATGATACTTGAATCTTGATGATGGCTCCAAATGTTTGATAGAATTCTCTTGAATGCTCTTGTGAACTCAATTTTCTATTAGGAATGCTCTCACAAAAGACTTGGATTAGAATGAATGAATGATCCTTGTATTTATACATATCTATGCTTAATATCCCAAAATTACACCACACTAAGCTGACACATGAATTCATTAATTAAAGGAGGCTAAATCTCGCCAAAATTTGAAATTAAATCTCAAAAGTACCACAAGGGGGACTAAGATTCCCTAGGTGGTGTCTTAATCCCAAGGTATGAAACTTGGGGCACAAACACCAAAAAGGGGCCCATTTAAGATGCCTCAAAATCAAGGTCCCAAGACCTTTGGGGGACAAAGATGCCCTAGGTGGTGTATTAGTCTTGACCTAAAAATTAGGGACAGTAAGATAGAATCACTAAAGTATCATTTATCCATTGGAGAATTTCGGGATTAACCAAAAAAAAGATGTAGTTTATTAGGCTTGTGGATGCAAAATAGTACCAATTAAGACATAAATAGGGATAAATAAAGCAAGGTGGGCCCAAACAAGTGTGAAAATGTAAGGGTATGCATTTTACTACACTAAATTTATCCCCCACTTTAGTGAGAGGATGAACTTGCTTCAAAATAACACTAAAGTAGCCAACCACACAATCAAGAGGGGTTCTCGGGTATGAATGCTAGTAAGATAGGATGAAAATAACCAAGAGGGTGGCCAAGCCCCCAGGTTCAAGATCCTATGGAAAACCAACATAAGCACAAAGGAACACGCTTACAGATGATATATGAAGCCCATAACTAGATTACAAACATACCATCAAAAGGCAAAAAGAGGGGAAAATGCAATGGATCAAGCCGATTGGTACTGCGATTAACAAGGCGGGTCTAGGTTTTCCAAAAAGAAGGTTTACGATGGAACATCTGTCCACTATGCATTCCCAAGAGGTCCATATCAAAGCCATACCTCCATGAATTTAATAAGGACAAAAAGAAAATGCACCAAGAAAGAGGGATGTTCAAAGGGATTTTTTTTAGTTCATGTGAGGTCTTAATCTTAGGGGACATCATTCCTAATGTCTCCAAGAGAGGACCAATCAAAGGATAAAATATTCACAACTTAGGGAATGCAGTGCATCACATCACCAATAAGAGGAATGTAATATGCTAAGATAGATCGAGTTCTTGAAGGACATTACTCCCAATGTCACCACAAATAGAAAAGCATATCACATGAAATAAGGAAATCACATCAAGGAACATGAAATTTTTTGAAAATGAAATCATGCCAAAATAATGCTAACGTATGCCCCCACTTTAAAGGAATTGCTAACACCATGTTGTGAGCAATTACTTTAAAGTAGCCAAAAATTAAAAAGAAATAGGAAAAGAGGAGTTTCCCCCTAGAAACACATAAGGGGTCTATGGATTCAGGACCAGTATTTTTCTTTGCTACAATGATATTATAGAGGTCAGTATTGTAATCATTCCCCAAATGCACATAGAACAAGAATAATGACGTGCAAAGAGAGCAAAAAAAAAAAGAAAAACCTTTTGGGTCAACACGGAAGAGACATAGAGGTGTCTTGACGCCTTGCATCATCCCCGAAAGGAAAACATAAGAAAAAAATGAAAATGAAAAGATAAGATAATGAAAAATATTTTGCGTCAACATGGAAGATGTTGGTTCTTTTAAATACCAACCAGATCCTCAAAGTAGCTTATGGATTTTCCAATTCCAATGATTAGCTACCAAAAAGGGGATGGCCAATGAACGAGAGAAAGCAATTTAGCTTTCCTCCTGCACTTCATGCTCTGTAAAACCTAGGAGGGTAATCCTACAATGTACTCACAATATTCCTTTAAAAGATCTCCACATACATTGCACATTAAGCAGATACATTCTCATATCAATGACTCTACAAGTGACAAGTTGCAAGGAATTGGAAAATCCTTCACACCATTATGACTTGGAGCAGATAATGGACAATTGAAATGAAAACCATAATAACCATCACCATACTGAAGACAAATTTAACTAAATGAATGATTCTTTGATATGATCTAGCTGACCTGATATATTTGAATTTACTTAATGTATAGAATCAGTGCATTATCCTAGGCTGACAGAGTTGAATTCACAACACACTATAATGCAACAACTAAAACATTCAATATTTATAGACCATTAAGGATTTGCATTACAAATTCATAACTCAGGATTTCCATACAAAACATACTTAAAGATCCTATGAATTAACTCATAAACCAGTGATTGCACTAAAGCATTTTAATCAACTACTTGAATTGAAGCAACAACAGAAACACACATCCAACCACACGAATTGGAGACCAATGAGACAATCTTTAACTATTTCATTGTTGATTTGTGAGCATATACATAGGAGACAATTTGCATGAAATTTTCCATTGTTGATTCTCAAATGCTATAATTCTTGCAAAAAATTTAAGCTAATTGTGAATACAGACTCATATCCTAAGACTCAACAAGTAATTCTATATCCATTATATGCTTGTACTCATAAAAACTTCCCTATGACTATCTGAGATCAACCAAATTTCAAAGACCCCTGCACAATAGCCTTGAAATCCCTTTTATATGATCAAGGGAGAAAACAAGCATCGAGATATTGGCTAATTACATTTCATTTCACTCAGCATTTCAAGCATATTTCACTTCATTTCAACCCCCAGGTGGTTATATTTATATTTTGAAGAAATGGGGGGAAAATACAAAAGGACAAAACTTGTAAAAGCTTTTGGAGCTCATATCCACATTGTTCAAGAATTCCACGTCACCATCCATTCGGAAAAAGGTGTAAAGCATGAGAGAAGAGGAAAATTTAAAACAAAAGGAAAGGATTGGCTAGGTTACCATGTGCATGTTCATATTAAGAGGATATAGATTTCCCTTACAAAATTATTTCAAAGGATGAACCTATACTATACTCACCACCTTCATGGCTTACTCAACATATTTTTCCATCCAATCTCTATATTCATCCTCAATAGGAAAATTAATATCAAGCAATTTTTGCACCCTTGTATTATATGCATTGTATCTTACAAAAATTACCACTCTAGCTTCTTTCAAAAAAGTGTCCATGTCTATTTGAATTCCAATGAGAGTATCAATAATGCCATTCAAGAAAGTTAGGTCCAATTCGCATCAATATATTCTATTCATGGACCTCTAGTTGTTTGAAACTTGAAGAATTCCCTCCATGGTGCATACTCCATGAGTATTCCATCTTCATTGAGGATCTTGGGCATACCACGTTCCTCCATACTCCTAAAGGCTTTGATTTTACCTTGTAGTTGTGTTCCAATCCACTCATGAGAACTAGTGATCTCACTAATCATCTCAATTCCCCTTATGATATCTAGGAGATTTACCAGAGCTTTAGGGTCATCCTTTGTGTTTTCTTGTATTTCCTTTAAACTATTCAATCTACTACTCCACTTATTCCAAGTGTTTTGGAAAAACCTCTTGAACATATTGGAACCTTTCAAAAGCATCATGTATACCTTTATATGTTAACCATGCATCTTTTGCTTTAAAATCTACCTTTTCAATCTATGGCATAAGATCTCATCAGCCATACCCTTTGTGATCTTATTCATATCCTCCTGGAGCTTAATATTTTTAGACTTGACTATTTGGAGTTCATTCTAAATGGAAATAATTCTTGACTTGAAAGTTTCCTTTTCCTATGATGAGATAATAGCTAGGGAAGTAGGTAAGGTCTTCTAACCTACACTAACTATAGTAGCCTTTAACATATTGTATTCTTCAACCAATTTGTTATGCTTTTCCAACAATTTCATGTATCTGGCCTGAGAGATCTCTACAGTGTCCACACTCAACATGGCTATGTGCATTGTTAGTCTTGTAGCTTGTGTGACTGTCATCTTTGAAGCCCTACCTATTATCATGTCTCCTAAGAGGACAACCATTGCTCTGCTAAGTCTACATCTTCCTAAATCTGGTGTCAATTTCCAAATAGCCAACGCATGTAGACTAGGACTAAACCCTAAACCAAAAGTTTTCTCATCAAAATTTTCTTCTAACACCACAACACTTGGGTCATTTCTAATTGCATCCAGGGAAATTATTGATGACAAGCTCCAACCAGGAATCACCATCATTCCATTGTCTTTGACCAATCTCCTCGCTTCCACAAGATTCATTTGTGCAATTTCTTGAATAATTTCTTCTTCAGTCTTCTTTTTAACTTCCTCCAGTTGGGAAGGGTCCACTCCCTCCTGAACCTTCTGTATCATATCATTTATTTCCTGAGCCTTGAGCTCAACCATGTATTCCCTAAATTCTCTTGTTGTCATAAGAGTAATCTTCTAGAAAGTTAGCACAAGCTAGTACCCTTGCATCATTATCTTGACTTTCATCATATTCCCAAGGTACTAGCCTATCATCTGGGACAAAAGGTTCCATTACATCCCCAATATTGGGGTGTGAAAATTCAGACTCTGCTCCTTGTTTGATAGGCACAAATTTGGTGGATGGTTGTTGCACATTCTCCTCAACATCACGTGCTTCACCAACACTCTCAATAGGTAACTCCATTATAGGAGTATCCCCTATTTCAAATGGTCACTGCTCTTTTGGTGTTGTGAGCTCCTTTGGTTGACCACTAACTTTTATTAAATGCTCTTGTAGAGCACTTTGAGCTAGCTGCTTAGCTTGTTCCACCTTCTCCAAGAAAGTGCCATCCATAAAATCAATGAGGACCAATTCCATCCTTTTATATTTGTCGGTGATGTGTTTGTAAGGGCTTTGATAGTAAGAATTATGAGTATAAGCCCTATGCTCAACCTCAACAATCTTCATCCATATCTCTTCTCTATCCTAGACAACAAAAGGTGTTGGCAGATTCCTTATCACATCTTCCTTGAAGTAAAAGGCATGAGGTCCATATGTTGAGATTGCCCTCTTTATCTTTTCTCTATTGATATGTCCTTCTGGATCAAAATTTCTAGTAGAGGCTACTTTCATTCTAAGGTTGCTAACTATTATACCAAATACCTCATATGCTTCCTTTGCCAATACAACAAAATAGTCAAAGGAGAAATTTGATGCAATGATAGAGGCCTTCTAGAACAACCTAAAGTTCTATACATCAAAGTTGTCCATTTGCCACATTATTTCAATAAAGGGAAACCTATTAGAAACAAAATTGGGTAGCAAATGTGGTGCAACAAAAGTCCCATAGCATCTGATGACCATGCAATCATTATATAAATACTAGTCTCCCAAATTGCATTCATAGTCTGGGTTATCACCAAATTCCTTTAGCCTTAACAATGCCTGAATTGTTCTGGAAATCCTTTCAATAGGTGCAACACTCACTTGTACTAGAGTAGTGTGTTTTATGATGTTACATAAAGCAACATATTTTGAGTTTGAGCAATGAAAATCCCAAAGTTGTGTCCACATTTGAACATGAAACTTATTATTCCTTTCATCAACATGTCTTAGTTTCATGGCCTTCCCAAAGACTTCATGTCCCTGATATAATATCATATGCATCAATAATGAATAGTGTCTAAATTTCAATGGCTTTCTCCTCTCCTTTAACCTTACTAGATCATAGTGTAACTATTCTACAACTTTGTGGGCATAGTCAAACCATGTATGCTTGTTTCTATGTTGAATATCTAGAATTATAAATAGTAGGGGTGAGGTTATCCTTCCATTAGAATTTACTACAAGCACCTGACACAACATATAATATGTGTGTCTAAAGTAGTCTACAAACTCTTCACAGTCCAATGGCTAAACCTCTTTGAGTGCAAACACAATGCCCTTTTCTCGCCTATGTCTAGGTATTTCACCTTTTCAAAGCTCTACCTTGTGTTTGGAATATTCCTGCAGCAATTTTTTAAAATTAATCTTTTTGCTGGAATCAAGTTTCATTTTGAAAACCTCCACAACTTTAGTTGCCTTTATTTCTAGAATGCTCCTACCCTCAATGTCTATAATTACCTTGTTTACGTCATCATATTTGTCTGCAAAATGTAACATCAAGTCCACCTCAACAAAAACATCGGGGCAACCAATTTTCCTATATCATAATGTTACCTGGTTTTTAGCTTTCAACTGAAATCAGGTAACCTAGTGTTTGTTCTTTTCACGTTGTTTAAACATTTAAAGATAAACCATAAAACTGCTAGTTTCAATATGTAGGAAGGAGTGATTGTTAAGTAAATCAGATTACATTTTTTCATTTCAATGGTGCATTACAACAAACGAGAAAGAGAATCATGTATTCAAATGTAATTTCTTTTATTGATAATCATTGAGGTACATGTCCCTCACAAGCGAAGGGAATAGCTCTCTTATTCAATGAAAATATGAAACAACTCATACATGAATAAGTAGAATAAAACAAGAGAATGTGCATGTAAGAATGGAACTAGTCATTTCCTACGAATGATTGGTTACAAGTCGCCCATTGTCATGTTGTTGCTGCCCCAAACCACTTGTGTCCCTCTCAACTCCGTAGCACTCCACACCCTGCATCTAAAGAAAACATGATTTCAAAGCGAAGCTCCAAGCAATCAAAGATTCAATCCTTACATACACACCTACCTATGCATGTATAAACTGATCCATAAGTGCAATAAACAAAACATTCTACATATGCATTTATTTTCTAACTATTTGCTTCATGTGCAGATTTAGGACAAGTTTGGTTACTGTTCTAATTCAGAAAATACATGTGGGGTAAATGTGGCTCCCACAAGGGTAGAGCTCAGCATGCTTTGAAAGAAAAGTAAATAAAGCAACTTGATCAAATATTTATCTGTTATCAATGCATTAAATCAATATGGAATCACACTAGTTGATCAACTTTCATTATCAGATTCAAAAAGATGCAACATACTGTGTTGATATGTCTTTCAATCTTCTTAAGTGGACCCTTGATCCATTTTATGAAAAGAAGTGATTTTGGAGATGCATCAAGTGTCTTCATAGATGAATCAAGTTCAATTATATGCAAGAATTAGGCATCCTTAAAAGGAACTCCTTCCATAATTTTGTTAAATATGGTCTTTGCACAAGATTCAACTCTAGGAAGCAGGAAACATAAGAGAAGTTGTGTCTCTGACATGACAGTTGGGTAGACTTTGGCTAACCAGGATTGAAGAGGGAGGTCGTGTAAGGGATCTAAAGGAGACAATGTTTCCTTTGACATTGGGCAGTTAAAATAGAGCAGCTGGAAGGGAAAATAGTGGGTATGCAGTTTATGCCTACTAGTGTTCTCATGCAAAGAATTCTTCCCTTTTCTTTTAGAGGTGTATACAGAAGCAACAAAAAGGAGGATTTAGAGATCATCTCTCTGTCTGACTGGTAAAGAGCCACTTAAAGAGGGTGTGTGCTTGTTTTGTGTTGGAGTGTATTTCAATATAAAAAGAACCAACAGTTCTTTATTTCAACTCTAGGAAGCAGGGTAACCACTGCTTTTTCAGGAGATAGTAAAGTGTAGATTATTCATAGTGACCAAACCCATATTGGGGTTTTTCTCTCAAAAACATTCTATAGAAATGAAACATATTATAGAAAATCCAGTTAAATGCCTTCTAATGGACACATTTTTCTACAAGTTGAGGTTTCCAGTGTACCCATGTGGTGCAATGACATTTCCCCATTTTGCACAAAATCCGGAGGTTGCTTCTTCAAATTGAAAACATTACCCATCTGGGTTTGTTACAAATCTGTGAAGAAAATAATAATTTGATAAGCATGCTATAGGAGCTAAAAAAGAAAAGCCATTTATGCATTATGACAGGTCATGGTGAACAGTGGATTTTTCCTTGCAATCATGAAGAACCCACCTAGGGTTTGACCAAATGGAGCAACACTATTTTCTTTTTACAAGAAAATGAAATAAACTTGCAAAAATAATCATTCTTTTGCAACAAATCTAAGATCTTTATGGAGAATGTGGTGACCCACATGGGTTCTTGCAAACAAGTTGCAGATTTCCCAAAATATCATGCTACATGAAACCCAAGCAGGGGTTTTTCATAAAAATGCAAAAATGAAGCAGAAATTGTGAATGTGGAGAAAACCCAGTTTTCAAAACTAGACGTCGAGCTCACAACAAATCCTTCTTCTTTTACATATTAAAAACCCATATGGGTTATTGAGAGAATGGTTAATACAAAGAAAAATTAAAGGACAGTATGTGGTTTTCAAATGAAGCTAAGCCATGTAAAATCACACTATTTTTTGTCAATGGTCGTGGCCAAGGAGATATTCTTTTCATGGAAAAAACAAAAACAACAATGAAGGTATCATTGTTAACAAATGCAAAGAAAAAAAATGAGCATTTTTTGTTATCTGTTCAAAATGAAAGCTCAAATGGCTATTTGTTGCTCAAAAACATCAATGGAGTGGTCGATTGAACTCACCTGGAGGTATTTTGTCACACTTTTGGGATGGCTATTGACTTAGCTTGTTTTTTCTAAATGTAGAGGACATTTTAGAGATTTCTACAAGGTTCTTTTCGGTCCATTTCTATTTTATCCGAGGAGAATCTTCTAGAAACACTTGTGTGGGAGTTTTGGTGGGTGTTGGTTAAGTATGTTCATTTTGAACATTTTAGGGAGTTCTTTCTTTTTCCAGCTGAAGGATAGCTTGCTTTTCTTGGAGTTTTTTTTCATGGAGTTGCATTGTAACTCAAACAGGCCTATTAATAGATTGGAGTATTTTACCTTCTCTCTTCATGTTTATGGTGTGTCATTAATGGTTGATGAGTCTATTTTGTGAAAAGTCATTTTCCTTACAATCTTGTCACATGTTTCATGCATCCATTTGACAAAAAATGCATGTTTACAGGTTATAAACTGTGTTGTTTATTGGTGTTATTGATTGTGAAGTCTATTTTCCTTTTGAAAAACACTGTTACAAACCTCTTTATAAATTACTGATGTGAACTGTATTGGATAGGGAGTAGTGTGAGTTGGCTTTCAAATATTGATTTGAATGTGCAAGGCTATTAGCAGGTCTAGGTTTTTGGTGTATCACCTTAGTTTCTTTTTGTATTAGGTTTATTTTATGGAATTTCTTACCCTTAGCTCAGAGTTTAAAAGTAGTTAGGTGGCATCAAAAAGGGGAAGCCAACCCTTATCACTGGAGGTTTGCTTTCAAATAGGTCACCCACAACCTGAAAGCATTCCCATGTTGGTCCAAATTTGTTAAGTTCTTTAAAAAGCTTTGCAAACAGGGTGTAGATTTGGTGTTCTAACAATTTTGGCACACCCGGTGGGACCTCTAGTCATTTCAGACTAGAAAAACACATAATTCGTTGGTTTTGATATATTGCCAACAATATTTTTATGCTTTTAAAGGTCACACCAGCATATCTGATGGCTCCAAATGTGAAATTTATGATAGATCAGTGCTATAACAGCTTATGAAACAAATTTAGACAAGGGGAAACTCTATCCCATTGGATTATTTGCAAGTTTCACGACCCCGTAGGAGAGGCAGACCAACAAGGAAGGTTGTTGTTCGTCAAGAAAAAAAAATTCAACTCCACCAGCAGTGAGATTTTTTAGCCCAATAAGACAGCAGAACTTGGTGCCAAACATGGTTGTTCCAAGAAACCAAGTTTTTGTGCCATTTAATGGTGGGGGCCACTTCAATTATCCCAACACGATGATATTCCAGTGGCTGCTCTCAAGAGTGTGCCATATTTTTCAAGTGAAGATCAAACTACACCGATTGAGCATATCAAGGACATCTCAAATTTGTGCTTGGTGCATCATATAACTCAAGAAAATGTTGCCTTGAGATTGTTAGTAGCATCATTCAGAGGTAAAGCACTCCAATGGTTCAGGAGTTTGCTGGTCAATTCCATCCAAACATGGGATGAATTGGGAGAGGTACTTTGTAAGTAGTTTGAAGACAAGTATGATAACTTGTCATTGGTGGAGCAACTGACTCACATTAAACGGGCTCCTCACGAATAGATGACTAACTTTAATTTCCATTTCCAAAGAATGTGGGACAAAATTCTAGGCACTACAAGGCCTCCAGCTGAGTATGCATTTCTCTATTTTTTGAGAGCTTTAAAGAGTGAGGTTGTTGTTTTAATACTATCTATGGGCGGAAATACTTTACCAATAGCTTATGATATAGCTGTGAGAGCATAAAATAGCCTGATACAAGATAGAAGGACTGCCCCTAGGCCTCCTATGCCCTTTTTTCCTGATATTCAGCCTCCTACAACTTTTCCTACACCTCAATTAGCACCTCTACCAACTGTTGTTAACACAAAAATTGCTGCCCAAGGACCATCTTAGGAGCTGTAGGAAATTAAAACCAGCCAACAGAAGATTGAAAATTTGCTTCAAACCTTTGGCAACAAACATGTAACCCTCAAAAATCAGTAATTTCAAGGTTTCAAGCCTTAGCAGCCTCAAAATCAAGGCCAAGGACAACAATTTCAAGCTAACAAGCAACCATATCAAGGAAATTTTCAAGGTGCGCAACAAAGTCTGAATCCAAGGCCTTTTCAGTCATACAATCTAGTTCCAATCAATGTAGCTAGAGATATGGTACCTGCTCAAAACAACCTTATAGTAGAGTATGAGTGGTGCTATCCTTGCAACCAGGCCCATAATCAAACTACATGTTTAAATGGTGTCATCAATCAAGCATTGATGGTTCAAAATGTCTCAAGTGTGCAAGACATGCCTAATGGTGAATCATCCCAACAATAGGAGCTCCTTGTGAGTGACACAACTCTCCTGAATTGGCAAGGAGAGGAGTTTTGTGGGGTAAAAAATGATAGCTCTCCAATAGTAGCCAACACCCAAGCCAAAAAGAGAGCCCTAGAGATTGGACAAGTAGCAAATAAAGACAAAGAAGTTGATGGACCTTCCAATCCTTATATAACACACATTTTGTAGAAAATTTCACAAGGCATCGGTGGTGGACACCTTTGGTATCAACCCCAACCAGCCCACTTGCAGATAGACCCTACTGCTGCAAAGACCCATCAAAAGTTAAACGTTGTCACACCCTTCAACATTATTGAATCCATGAAAAAGATGAATGTGAATATGTCAATGTGGGATTCCCTGTCTATTCCTAGTCAAAAGGACTTGTTACAATCTGCCTTAGCTAAAGTAGGTGTTTCAAATGATATACCAGTAGATCAACCTAAGGTTGTCTTGAAAAATACACCTCAAGACAGTAGTAAACAACCAAGTAAGGATGTCAAACCACCCCCATTTTATGTGTCCTTGATAATAGGAGATAAACTAGTTCACAATTGCATGGTGGATTCAAAGGCAAGTAGTTATGTCATGCCCAAACAAATTGTTGATAAGTTAGGACTGAAGTATCAACCTCTTGAGAAGGGAGTTGTACAACTAGATGGGACAACCATCAATACTGTAGGTGTTATCAAGGGTTTAAGTCTTACCCTACACACTTGTCCCAATTTCTCCATTCCCCAAGACATCTCTGTTATTGACTTACCTCCACATTTTGCTTTATGTTTGTCAAGGGATTTCACTGCCAAGATAGGAGGTTATTTTTCATTAGATTGGTCCAATATGGTGTTCAGAACAAGATATGGAACTAAAGTAGCCATAAAATCTAAGCAACTTGCTAAGGATCACATTGAACAATATGTTCCAAGTGTTGTTAATGCTAATTGTGTTGTTTTTAGTGATGGTGAGCTTGTTGCTGCTCAAGAGCTACAAGCAGAAAGTATACCAGATGCACTGCTAAGTGAGTGGGCAGCATAAAATATTATTGACAACCCAAATCATAACATTGAGGAAACTGCTTTGGTTGTTTATGTGTTGCACAAACCTAATTTAGTGATTCCAAACCTCGAAAAGGAGGTGGGACAACAATCAGATCAGCAAGGTAGAGTATGGAGGATGTTCTTTGACGGTTCTCAAAGCAAGAATGGTGTTGGTGGGGGTGCAATGCTTGTGTCCCCACAAGGTGACAAATACTACTCTGCTTTCAGATTTTCTTTCTATTATACTAACAACACTTTTGAATACAAAGGTTTGATTCAAGGCTTCGAATGAGCACAAAAAAGAGGAATTGGTTGCTTGCAAGTGCATGGTGACAATGAATTGATCATCAATCAGGTGAGAGGTCTGCATGTCACTAAGAATGATGTCTTAAAATCCTACAAACACAAGGTGTGGGATATGATATAAGAGTTTGATGCTTTCAATCTGATTTCTATTCCTAGGGATCAAAATAAGCATGCTAATAGATTGGCTGCCATAGGTGCTCAAGTTGATATCCCAAGTGAAATTAGGAAGGAAAAGTTGTAGCCATATGTTAAAATAGTTATCAGACCTTCTATTTTTGATAATAATGTTCATTGGAAAGTATTTGAAAGTGATGAACAGGTTTTGAGCTTCATGTTGCAAGAAGATGAATTTGTAGGAGTCAACCAAGAGAAGCTGAAACAATAATATGATGATCAGATCATCCAATTGAAGTCCAACAAACTGCCCATGGGTCTAGTCACCTTGGAATCCATTTTCAGCACAGATGATCAGCTAGAAAAGAGTAAAACTAGCATGCAGGTCAAAGAAGAACACTACGAGGAGCTTGAAATCTTCAAAGGTAAGCTCCTCAAAGTAGGTAAAATTTGTTCATCTGCAGATAAGCAAGCTTTTATTGCCCTCTGTCAAGAGTTCCAAGATATATTTGCATGGGAATATTATAATTTAAAGGGTTTTGATCCCCAAGTTGCCCAACATACGATTGAGCTTGAGCCAAATTCCAAACTTGTTAGGTAGAAACATAGGTATTTAAACCCCAAACTTGAGCCTCTTATGGTCAAACAGTTGACCAAACTGATTTGGGAGACATCATTTTTCCAATCAAACATACTTCATGGGTCTCTAACCTCATCTCGGTTAGAAAGAAAAATGGTGAAATTAGGTTGTGTGTTGACTTTAGAGACCTAAATAAAGCCTCATTAAAAGATCATTATCTGTTGCCCTCAATGGAGCAGATTCTGGAAATTGTAGTTGTTTCAGAAAGATTATCATTACTTGACGGTTATTCACGTTATAACCAAGCTTTAGTCAAAGAAGAGGATCAGTACAAGACTGCCTTCACCACAAAATGGGGCACCATGGCTTATAAAAGGATTCCTTTTGGCCTATCCAATGCTGGTGCCATGTTTTAGAGGGAAATGGACAGGGCATTTAAAGGTTTGATTCACAAACTGGTACTTATTTACCTTGATGATGTAACTGTGTTTTCAAAGAAGGTTGATGAACACCTTACACATCTGAAACAAGTATTTGAGAGGTGTAGGGAGTATGGTATATCCCTCAACCCCAAGAAATGTATCTTTGTTGTCCATGAAGGAAAATTTTTAGGACATATTGTGTCAAAATAGGGGATCACCATTGATCCAGAAAGAGTAAGTGCCATTTTGGATCTACCCTTGCCCAACCATAAAAAGGGGCTGCAAATTTTTCTTGGCAGAATCAATTTCGTTGGAAGGTTTATTCCTGACATTGCCAATCTATTGAAACCACTAACTACAATGTTAAAAAAGAATGCCAGTTTCAGGTAGACCAAGGAGGCCAAGCACAGTTTTGAAGTCATAAAGGAATCTTTATCAGCAACCCCTACTTTGGTAAACCTGAACTTCTCAAAAGATTTCATTTTATATGCTTTTGACAACATTGATATAATTTCTACAATACTGGTACAACAGAATGATGTTGGCCTAGAACAACCAATTTCCTTTTTTAGCCAACGATTAGAGGAGTATTAAAAATGATATACTTTTTGTAGAGAAACATGTACTTGCTGCCATCAGAAGCTTGAAGAAGTTCAAACCCCTGATTTCTAACAACAAGGTGCATTTAATGGTTGCTCACCTGAGTGTGAAGGAATTCTTGCTAAGCAGGGATCTAAATGATAAGAGGGCAGGTTGGATTACAAAGGTTATGGAGTATGACGTTGACATCAATATAAAAAAGCTTGTCAAGGGTAAAGGGATGTGTGAACAACTAGCTACAAAGGCTAAAAATGAAGGAAATGTAGAAACAGAGGCAGTTTTGGTTTCTGATAATGGGCTTGAAGTAGATGCAGCTACAACAAATGCAGGTTGGGTGTAATATATGACTCATTTTTTTACAAACTGGTGAGTGTCCACCAGTTTTAGATAAAGCCAAATGGAGGTATTTCAGACTACAGTTTATTCCTTATGTTCTATTTGGCAACATTCTATTTAGAAAGGACGTTAATGGTGTCCTCCTGATATGCATTGATCAAGTTAATAAAGTACTTCATGAGTTCCATGATGGAATTGCAGGGTGTTATTTTACCCCAAGAACAACTGCATGGAAAATAATGAGAGTTGGCTATTATTGGCCAAACTTTTTTAAAGAAGCTCGTGCTTGGGCCAGGAAGTGTGTAAAATGTGCCATTTTTGCAGGTAAAGAGAGGTTGCCAGCTTTACCATTGTAGCCTATTCAAGTAGAACAACCCTTCATGAGATGGGGCATTGATTTTATAGGTTCCATTAACCCACCTTCAAGTGTAGGTCATAGGTGGGTACTTATTGTAACTGATTATTTCACATGATGGACTGAAGTAGTTGCTTTGAAAGAATCCAATGAGAGTGTTGTTTTACATTTTTATGATGATTTGGTAACTAGATTTGGGGTACCTGAATCAATCATTTATGATAATGCTTTAGAATTTGTTGGGTTAAGAGTAAGTGACTGGGCTATAAGGAATGCCATCCATCTAAATACTTCATCAAATTATTACCCTCAAGGTAATGGTTTGGCTAAGCCAACCAATAAAAACCTGATCAAGATCATCAAAAAGATTTTGGAAGATAACCAAACAACTTGGCATAACATGTTAAAATTTGCCTTGTGGGCCAATAGGATAACTCCAAAGAAGTTCATTGGAAACTCCCCTTATGTACTGGTATATGGTAAAGAGGCAAGGTTGCCTTTATCAGTTGAGCTTCTAGCACTTGATATAATGAACCAACTTGAAATGTTTGAAGAGGAGGACCAAATGGATGTTCGATAAGCGCAACTCATGGAGCTAGATGAAACTAGAGGGAGAGCCATGAAAAAAATGGAGCTACATCAACTCCAAACCAAGAAGGTGTTTGATAAAAGAGCAACACCCAGGATGTTCAAAGAGGGAGATTTTTTTCTGAAATGGGATGAATTGAAGAGCAAGCTTGGAAAGCATACCCAATTTTATAGCATGTGGAGTGGCCCATTTGTCATTACAACGTACAAAGAACACAATTCTTTTCAACTGTCATCAATGGATGGAGAGGCTCTACCTATCCCAGTCAATAGAATACACCTCAAACTATATTTTGAGGTATGATCTAAAACTTCTCTTGTACATATTAGAGAAGATATTTTTTCCTCTAAGTGTTGATGCACATTAGTTAGGCTTTCTAGTTTCCCTAAGTATTGTTCTACATAGTCAGGTGGTAGTTTTCCTTCTGCATTGTTGTTTTCCTTGGTTTTCAAAGTGTTTCTTGCTGGTGTTATGAGTTACAACTATTTGCAATGTTGTTTTCAAGTAGTGTCAGTTTTCTGAGTGACCTTTTGCCCAATGGATAACACAAAAGGCAACTAGTCTCATGTTTAGTATGAAAACATATAGCAGATGTCACCAGAAATGTTACCTGATTTTTAGCTTTCAACTGAAATCAGGTAACCTAGTTTTTGTTCTTTTCATGTTTAAAAATTTAAAGATAAACCATAAAACTGCTAGTTTCAATATGCAGGAAGGAGTGATTGCTAAGTAAATTAGATTACATTTTGTCATTTCAATGGTGCATTGCAACAAATGAGAAAGAGAGTCATGTATTCAAATGTAATTTCTTTTATTGATAATCATTAAGGTACATGTCCCTCACAAGCCAAGGGAATATCTCTCTTATTCAATGAAAATATGAAACAGCTCATACATGAATAAGTAGAATAAAACAAGAGAATGTGCATGTAAGAATGGAACCAATCATTGCTTGTGAATGACTAGTTACAAGTCACATGTTGTCATGTTGCTGCTACCCCAAACCACTTGTGTCCATCCCAGCTCTGTAGCACTCCTCACCCTGCATCTGAAGAAAACATGATGTTAGGGTGAAGCTCCAAGCAATGAAATATTCAATCCTTACATACACACCTACCTATGCATGTATAAACTGATCCATAAGTGCATTAAATAAAAACATTCTACATATGCATTTATTCTCTAACTGTTTGCTTCATGTGCAGATTTAGGACAAGTCTAGTTACCCTTCTGATTTAGAAAATATAGCATGTGGGGTAAATGTGGCTCCCACAAGGGTAGAGCTCAACATGCTTTGAAAGAAAAGGAAATTGAGCAACTTGATCAAAGATTTATCTATTATCAATGCATTAAATCAATATGGAATCACACCAGTTGATCAACTTTCATTATCAAATTCAAAAAGATGCAACATACTGTGCTGATATGTCTTTCAATCTTCTTAACTGGACCCTTGATCCATTTTATGAAAATAAGTGATTTTGGAGATGCATCAAGTTCAATTATGCATCTTCTAAACAATGACCAAGGATTTCAAGTTGTTTTCAAATCCCTCACCATAACCCTATGGGGCAGTTGCATATCAAATAGGAAAGTGAGCTATTAGGTCACCCACATATGTGACAGGTGGTTTTCCAATAAAGTTACAATGAGGAAACTATGTGTATTTATTACACATAATAGAAACAAGAGCAGTAGCTAAATCAATGTCATGGTACAAGTGCATAAAGACAATAATCATAAATGTATGCTACAAAACAGCCATGAAGGTTAGGACAACAATAATGAATGAGGCAACACAGGCTGATCAAAGGATTTTGTGGTAATAAAGAAAGGTGACATAACTCCAGTTGCCCATGCATAAGTGAATGACACCAATGTCAAAGAAAGGAATTCCAGGAGACAAGCTCAAGTTGCACAAGGCTTTATTCAAGGCCTTCTCAACCAAACATTAGACAAACATGAGCAAATGGGCTTCAGGGTAAGTCAAGAGTTCAATGCATAAATAATAGGTGGTGCATCAACAAAAAAGTATGATACTGAGGTAGTAGTTGTGGAGCAACAACATCATGTAGAACAAAGAGTATTAAGTCGCCACAGTGCTCCTAGAGCAGTGGAATATGGATATTAGGCCTAAAGACTTTCAATGAACATTAATGATGGTTTCCAATTGTACACTTACTTGATGAAGGTCAATGCAAGAGGAGGAAACATATGCTCTATTTTGAAAGACTCTTTGACTTTCATGGTGATAGAAAGAAAGTGTGCATTGTAAAGAGATGTTGGCAACCAGTCAGTGTTTCTAGTTTGTTTTGGATTGCATGGTCTATGCATCATAACCTTGTATGAGAATTGGATCAACAGTTCAATCTAGAGGCACATGAGGTGTCATTGTTAACATAGGAATTAATTATCATACTTTTAGCAATAAGTGATTGATGAGAAAAGATAAATCAAAGATGGTGCTATTGATGCATCATTAAAAGATAGTGACACTGCACCAACAAAATGCTCTCTATGTGATCACATACAAGCTGCAAGGGCATCAAGGACATAACATAGTAATCTATAATAGCATCAATGGAGGGACAACTACTACAGCCTATGAGAGGAACTCAAATGCAATGACATCTAATGGTACCAAAGAAAAGAAAATTTTCTTGCAAGTCAGATTTAGTGCTAATCATTAAAGATGTTGGTGCCATATCAAACTTGTTTTATATCCATAAATGAAATAGAGTGGACAGTCATCTAGGAGGACATTCACCTTGCTAATTCAATTGGACAATACTCTAGGCTGTATTACAAGGTTATGGATGGATCATGTGATGTCTATGGCATTTTAGACCCTAACTCACAAGGGAAAATGCCTTCA
>VDFB02055331.1:0-13168 GCA_007258455.2 Sequoia sempervirens
TTTTGTGGAAGGAGGCGCCTTGAACCAACAGATGATTTGCCAAAGTACCCAGAACAAAATAAAAATCACTCCAAAAGATGTATTCAAAAATCAGCTTCAGCAGTAGAAAAACCAGGAAACCAAAACTGTGAAAATACTCCAGAAATTCTTCATTCTTGATGCTCAATCTGCTAGTCTGATGTTGAGAAGCAGAAATATTCCAACTAGGTGTTGTATTTCAAACACGAAATTGGGAAAGGGCTAGGAGGTAGCATCCTCGAAGCAACAGCAAAATGTCCATTGTCATTTTGACAGCATAACAGTATGATAAACAGTCGATCCCAAATGCTGGAGCAATGCCTTCATTTTATAAAAACCGAGAAACTCATCACCTTCCAAGAAGGTACGCCAAGAGTCACCTTTTAGAATTCTTCTTTTTCAAATTTCAAAAAATACAACTCCTCACAAAAGGTGGCGTCCACTTTTCTCAAGGCATAAAGTTCAAAATAAAATATTAATATCTCTTATGACATGGGCGTACCCTTCATGACCCCTTTTTAAAACAACTTTCAAGTTATATCCTTAGGCCAAGGGGGGGTCAACTGAAAATTATAACACTTATGCCTTTAATCAATTAATTTCACCAAATAAAGCTTGAGAAGTCAATATTGAAACATCAAGCAACATGCTCTAATGAAGAGATGACTAAAGACAACCAACTGCATACTGTCATAAAAGTATTTACTAAAAATAGTAAATAACATGAAATGCCACAAAACTCCAAGCCAAGAAACCCTAATTTCTCCTCATTCCAGCCTACGGGTTCCGGAATAGACTGATGAACTACAAGGCTAATCACTGATGAGAAGGGGACATTACAGTCCGCCCTCCTCGAAATTGCTTGTCCCCAAGCAACTGCAAAGATGTATGCAACAAAATCTGTTCACCTTCCCACGTAGCATCTTCAATAGGCAAATTCCTCCATCTAACCAAATATTCTTTGATTGTCCTTCTTCTCAAAGAACGTTCTCTAGTATCAAGGATTTCTTCAGGAATCAACACTAACTGACCTTCCTCATCCAATGGAGGTAATTCTGATGTAGCCACCACGTTGTGTCCAATTGCCTTCTTGAGGCGTGACACATGAAAGACATTATGTACTTTGCTTTCAGCTGGAAGCTCCAACTCATAAGCAACTTCACCAATTCTCTTGGTGACTTTGAAAGGGCCATAAAAACGTGGCTTCAACTTTTCCGCACCACTTTTCTTGAGAGAAGATTGTCTATATGGCTGAAGCCTCAAATAGACCATGTCCCCAACTTCAAAAGACCTTTCAACACGCTGCTGATCAGCGTATAACTTCTGCTGGTTTTGGGCTTGTTGCAGATTTTCCTTGAGAGATTTCAAGATGTCTTGGCTTTGTTGTAACATATCCAGTGCTTGTGGAGCTCTACTATCACCAAACACTAAATCAACAAAATTAGTAGCTTCATAACCATAAAGAGCCATAAAAGGTGACATCTTAATTGACATGTGATAAGAAGAGTTATAACAATACTCTCCTAAATGAAGCCATTTAATCCAAGCTCTTTGCTGCCCTAAAACATAGTTTCTCAGGTAGCCTTCTAACCATTTGTTCACAATTTCTGATTGCCCATCTGTTTGTGGGTGATAACTAGTGCTTGGAGTAAGCACTGTCCCACTCAATCTAAAGATCTCTTGCCAAAAAACACTTAGGAACTTGCTGTCCCTATCACTGACAATAGTTTTAGGCAATCCATGCAAACGGAAGACCTCTCTGAAAAACAACTCAGCCACTTGAGCTGCTGTAAATGAAGAGGAAACAGCAAAGAAATGAGCAAATTTCGTTAGTCTATCAACCACAACAAAAATACAATCACGTCCTTGCACCTTGGGCAACCCCGTGATGAAATCCATGGCAATACTTTCCCATTTCTGATTCGGAATAGGCAAAGGCTAAAGTAGACCAGCTGGATAAGAGTGTTCATTTTTATTACTTTGGCAAATCGGACACTCTCTAATGTAGTTCAAGACTTCTTCTTTCAACCCTTTCCAAGTGAATCTTTCACGAATCTGCTTATAAGTCTTGAAAATCCCTTGATGACCAGCAAGGGGAACATCATGAAAAGATTGTAGAATCTTCTTTTTCAGCTTAGATTCTTGCACTAAAAAGATTCTATCTTTGTAGTAAATTATCCCATCAACCAACTTATACCTTTCATCAACCAAATGACCTTCTAGCAAGCTAGTTGCAAACTGATTTTTAACATAATCAGCAACAATTAACTCCTTCCAATCTGCTGATAACTCACAAAGTGACTGCAAATGAGGCCTTCTTGAAAGAGCATCAGCCACTATATTATTTTTCCCTTTGACATATTCAATGTCATATGCTTGGAGCTTACTTACCCACTTCTGTTGCCTTTCATTCAAATCCTTTTGGTGCATAAAATGTTTAAGACTATTGTGGTCAGTCTTAACAACAAATTTACTTCCCACCAAGTATTGACGGAATTTAGACAAAGCATGCATGATAGCAAGCATCTCTTTGTCATAAATGGAGTAAGTTTTTTCTGCTCCTCTCAACTTCAAGCTCTCGAAGACAATAGGATGCTTGTCTTGCATTAGAACAGCTCCAACACCTTCACCTGAAGCATCACACTGTAATTCAAAAGATTTTGTAAAATCCGGGAGAGCCAACACTGGACATGTACTCATGATTTGCTTAAACTTCTCAAAAACTTCTTGTGCCTTCTTAGTCCAAAGAAAAGCTCCTTTCTTTGTAAGATCTGTGAGAGGTGCTGCTTGATGAGAATAACCTTTCACAAATCTTCTATAGAATCCACATAACCCTAAAAATCCTCTCAAATGAGAAATATTCTTTGGAGTTGGCCAATCAAGAATGGCCCTTATCTTTTCTGGATCTACTTTCACACCCTTTGAACTGATAATGTGGCCAAGATATAAGAGTTTTGTCAACCCAAATTCACACTTTGATTCTTTGGCGAACAAACATTCCGCCTCTAAAATACTAAGCACTTCTTCCAAATGCTTAAGGTGCTCTTCCCATGACTTACTGAATATGAGAATATCATCGAAGAAGACGAGTACAAACTTCCTCAACTACTGTCTAAAAATCTTGTTCATACAAGATTGAAATGTAGCTGGAGCATTTGTCAAACCAAAAGGCATGACAAGAAATTCAAAATGCCCAAAATGGCATCTAAACGCTGTCTTTTCTATATCCGCCTCCCTCATTCTGATTTGGTGATAGCCTGAACGAAGATCAATCTTCGAGAAGAACATGGCCCCGTGGAGCTCATCAATAAGCTCATCAATCCTAGGGATTGGATATCTATTCTTGATGGTTTTCTGATTTAATGCGCGGTAGTCAGCACACATACGCATTGTACCATCTTTCTTTTTGACCAGCACCACTGCAGAAGCAAAAGGACTCTTGCTTGGTCTAATGAAACCACTTTCCAACAACTCCTTGATGGCTTTTTCAATTTCATCTTTTTGCCTCTTTGGATAGCGGTAAGGTGTAGTCATGATAGGTTTTGCTCCCTCTTCTAACTCAATCACATGCTCAGAACCTCTTTCAGGAGGTCTTCCAGGAGGTAGGCTTCCAAAGACTTTGCTCTTCTTTGAAAGTAAGGCTTGAATATCAGGATGATATTGCCTTTTCTCCTCTACCGGATCAGCTGGTAGAACCATACATTCAGCAGCCCATTCAACCTGATCGTGACGGATCAGCCTTTCCATCCTCTTCAAAGACACAATTCGAGGGCCTCCATTTGACATCCCTCTTAGAACAACCTTCCTTCCATTAGACTGAAATTTAAGCTCCATGGTTTGCAAATTTAATGTGATCTCACCAAGAGATCGCAGCCATTGTATGCCCAACACAACATCAGTGTCTCCAATTCCCACCACATAAAAATCATCTTTAATCTCATGATTCCCTAATTGCAAAGATAGGTTAGGAATCTTCCTTGTGCAAGACATAGTAAAACCATCAACAACCATTACCTTGAAACCATCAAATTCTTCAGTCTTCAAACCTTTTCTAGCAACTAATCCTTCATCAATAAAATTGTGAGTTGCTCCGGTATCAATTAGAGCAACTATCCTTTGTGAATTCACAACTCCATGAACCCTAAAGGATTCATTTTTTTGAAAACTTGATAGTTGTGCAAAAGCACTACCATCTCCCACCTCTTCGGACTTGTCTTCTGGATCTTCTTCACCTTCACCACTTGCTGATTCGTATTGCTGATCAGACGAATAAAATTCTGATCCATAATCAGAATAGCCCTCCATTCGATTTGCTTTGCCACTTCCATAGCAACGGTGACCCTTAACCCAAGGATCACGGCAAGTGTAACAAACTCCGTCTTTTCTAAGCTATTCTTTGAGCTCTTCTGACAACCTTGGTGGAAACTTCTTGGGCAGATTTGAAAAAGGCTTTTTATCTTTCTTATGGCTGAATGGTTTTGAGTGAAACTTAGGCCTTGGGGCTGCCAACTCCATGCTCCTCGCTTTCTTGATAGCTTCGTCTAACGTTGGTGGATCAAATGCTTTGACCCAACCCTTCAAAGGCTCCATTAAACCTTCAGCAAAAAGAACTACAAGTCTTCTTTCAGTAATGTTAGGCACCATTACTGATAACCTTTGAAAATCAGCCACATAGTTTTCTAGAGATCCTTGCTGTTTCAATTGTGCCAATTCTCTAAATCTCAATTCTGGATCTTTGGTATCAAACCTTTCAATCAACTTATTGGTAAACTCTCCATATGTGCGAACGAGGTTATGGCCAAGAGTGACCAAACCATGAGTCCACCATTCATGAGCTATTCCATCTAAATGCAAAGTAGCAAATTTGATAGCATCTTCTTCCGGCATGGGTCTGAGAGAGAGGTAGTTATCTAACTTTTGTACCCATGATTTGGCTGTACACTTATTACTACCATCAAAATGTTCCATAGTAATCTTTCCCAATGCTTGGTAGAAATCATTTCTAGGTGCCATAGGACGTTGTTCAGTCCTTCCTCCATTTCTTCGGCTCCTTTGATTCATGAATTGGTCAAAGGTCCAAGTACCTCTCAAATCAAGAGGTAAAGAAATGTACTCCATGTAAGCTTGACGAGCATCATCAGCAAAGTTTGGAGCAGCTTCAACTGGTTGTTGCTCTTCTCTTGGTGTGAAGACGGGAAAAAGGGGTCTAGAGGATGACCCACCAGGAATTGCAGCATGCTGACCCACAATTCTGTCTCTTGTATTCACCTCAGGACTGCCACTATTGTTATTTCCATTAACTCCACTGCTTTCTCCAGTTGAGTTATTTTGGGGCTGAATGATATTCTGAGCTGCTTGCTGGTCCAACTTGGACAATAATCGGGACATCATATCTATCATCCCATCAAACTTCTTCTCAACTCTGTCCCTCTTCATTATCTCTCCTTACAGTGTCTGACATTATTACAACTGTCTGTTCAACCACTTCCACTGAATTATCTGAACCTTCCACTGTTTTACCAAGATCTCTTAGGACTCCTGAGAAGGTCTCTGCCTCTGGAACGGGCAAAAACTGATGCTGATTTCTAGCCTGACTTCTAGTGTATGGCCTAGTGTCTCTTTCACTCATCAGTTAACCAACTGCAAATTGCCACAGGATGGCAGGGTCTTCTGCTCTGATACCACTGAAATATGCTAACCAATTTTTTCAATGAATTAACACACATAACCAGCACTTAATCAACTCGGTTAGCGTTAGCTCCAAATAGAAAACTGAACTTGAAATGAAAACTACTCAACGTCAAGAATGTGCACTCAAGATCCCACTCAGGGCGAGGTGCTAACATATGACGGAGTGTTGAATTTGAAAACTAAAAACTGATAGGCGGATAACCAGCCATGAAAAGCATTTCCTCACTACCACCAAACAGTGGGGGGAAAAGATTACAATTAAAACAATTCATCCGCTGCGGCGGGCATCCACAGAGTTGTGGGAATTCTCCACTATGAAAGTGGGTATAAGAGTGTTACAAATCAGATTATCCACACTGGCGGTAAACCATCCAAGGGTAATTTAATGACAAAACAATAAGTAATTGCAGAACTGAAAATGGTTGGATTAGTAATGCTTAATCTCAACCTTTACAAATTAAACTCTGCAGATTACAAATTACAATGATAGGGAATGAACCTTAGACATGAAGTATGAACTTTTACAATCATATAACACTCAAATACTAAAGTATAAGATCAAAAACTGGAAACTATAACAATCTGATAAAAAAATCAGAATTCTGGAAATTCAACTAGCAAACTGTGAATTCATGAAAATGCTCATAAGTTGACCAAATTTACCTCCGAATGACGAGATATCAGTTGCAAATGCTTCCTAGAATTTTGGCGCCCAAGATGAAATCCAAAAACAATCACTAGCAACTCCCATTTATTTAACACGAATTCCAAGGCACTCTAAAAAGGTACGGCCCTCTTAAAAAATCGATTTTGCAAGATAAAAAAAAAGACTTGGAAATAAATTCCAATCTTTTGTGGAAGGAGGCGCCTTGAACCAACAGATGATTTGCCAAAGTACCCAGTACAAAATAAAAATCACTCCAAAAGATGTATTCAAAAATCAGCTTCAGCTGTAGAAAAACCAGGAAACCAAAACTGTGAAAATACTCCAGAAATTCTTCAATCTTGATGCTCAATCTGCTAGTCTGATGTTGAGAAGCAAAAATATTCCAACTAGGTGTTGTATTTCAAACACGAAATTGGGAAAGGGCTAGGAGGTAGCATCCTCGAAGCAAAAGCAAAATGTCCATTGTCATTTTGACAGCATAACAGTATGATAAATAGTAGATACCAAATGTTGGAGCAATGCCTTCATTTTATAAAAACTGAGAAACTCATCACCTTCCAAGAAGGTACGCCAAGAGTCACCTTTTAGAAATCTTCTTTTTTTCAAATTTCATAAAATACAACTCCTCACAAAAGGTGGCGTCCACTTTTCTCAAGGCATAAAGTTCAAATAAAAATATTAATATCTCTTATAACATGGGCGTACCCTTCATGACCCTTTTTTAAAACAACTTTCAAGTTATAACCTTAGGCCAAGGGGGGGTCAACTGAAAATTATAACACTTATGCCTTTAATCAATTAATTTCACCAAATAAAGCTTGAGAAGTCAATATTGAAACACAAGCAACATGCTCCATTGAAGAGATGACTGAAGACAACCAACTGCACACTGTCATAAAAGTATTTACTAAAAATAGTAAATAACATGAAATGCCACAAAACTCTTTAAACCAGAAACCCTAATTTTCCTCATTCCAGCCTCTGGATTCAGGAATAGGCCCGATGGTACCAAGGCTAATCAGCGATGAGAAGGGACATTACATACATCGACTTCAAATGAGTTGCTGAAATTGTTATTTCCGTGTATTGGGAAGGAAGCGGACATCATCAAGGAAATCGATAACATTCAAGTCTTTAAAGCCACTGAAGTTTGAGATACGAATATTTATTACTAGTCGGAGCAATTGCCAATGTATTGTGGAGAATATAAAATTGATTTGCCTTTAACATAAATATTGGAGTCGTGTCTTTGGGGATGATTTCTATGCGTTTGGAGTTGCAGATTATGTGAGTCAGGTTACCGAAAACTGTGTAAGGAGTTGTATCGATGACTGATAGGGATGATGTTGCTCTTCCATAGATATATTGAGTCTGCGATCACCTTGGGATGAATATTTGAAACGGGCCTGTTTATCTCTATACTTCTAATTATCCCATTAATGAGGCATGTAGATGATGGTTAACAATAATTAAAAAGAAGGGACGTTTCTCTTGTATAATCGCCTCTTTACCAAGAGTCACACTCTCCATGTTGGGGCATAGAGATATTAAATGAGATTTTGGTATGGGGAGAAGGATCATTGAATAGAATGGTAGAATAAAATATATATTTACACTGCAGATCAAATGCTCTATAAGAGCCACAACATACTGATGGGATGGATGCATAATCAATTAGATAATCAATCAGGCACAACGCCCAGAATAATTGCATAAATTTAAAGATAACTTCAGAAATATCAACTAATAGAGGTCTAAGCCTCTTATATAGTCCAAAAGCATGATTTAAATTGATGAATCAGAAACAACAAGTATATTCTATTGTCAAATTTCCATTATTAAACTAGTAATTGAATCAGACTTTATTATTCAAAATTCATATTAGCAATTGGCCTCATAATACTTTTTTCTATAAATATATGAGAATAGCGTAAATCTGTTAAGAAGTGTCATACAATGCATGTCAGCGACAATTAATGATTATCGGAAACGTTGTAATTTGGAAATCATATGGTGGTAGAATTGACAATAAAGTGTAATATCAATAATTCATTTTATGTCATTTATAATTTGGAAACTCAGTTGGCTTACATTAACAATATTGGATGACAACCTTTGTCAATCCAATAAGGAATAAAATATAAATTGAAAATCTATCGATCTGGAGCAAAGGTCATTACATATTTTATTAATTTTAATTTTATTATTGGGGATCTATATACCTGGCCCTAGCACAACAATATTAGAAGAAACCACATAGAACCAAATTTTGTAGTTTCTGGATTTGATTGTGTGCAATTTTTTCAATCAACGTTTTGGATCACACTCCGTGATCCAACATCAGGATAGATGTAAAAATGGTTCGTTGGAGACCCAGTTTGCTTAAAAAGAGGCAAGAGGGTGGCAAGAGAGAGAGGGGGGAGGAGGCACACAACACAAGGATGCCATCTAGAAATTGAACAATTTCCTTAAGCTGAGGTGAAAGAAAAACTCAAAAAAAGAAGCAACATTCAATTACAAAGGAAAGAGATAAGAATAAGAATTGAGGAGTAAGACAAATAAAAGACAAGCAAAGTTGTTTGCTAATTAAGAATGCTTAAACTTTAAAAAGTGTAATCATCGATTTAATTTAATTTTTAATTATTACGAAGTATCTATTTAATTATTAATACAAGTACAATGTATCTAGAATATTTGAGCTTTTTTCATAATTCTATCTAAATATATGTTAATTTAGTTCATAAACTAGTTAAATTTAAAATTAGAATCAGGCATATACATTAAATTCATAAGCACCATAATGCATAGAATTAAGACACGAGCAATGATTATAAACCAATCTAAGAAGCACAAGAAAAAATTATAAAAACACTCCAACTTGATTACATTATATATAATTTTAATTTCAAGATAAACAAAGAATATTGCCTAAATTTTTTAAGGATAAGTAACACTAGTTAGGTTTTATTAATATATATTTATCTCTAAAAGTTAAATCTGAATCTCTAAAATCTGCACCGAATGATAACTAGCCAAGAGTAGAAAATTGAAGAGAGTTTCTATAGTATCTATATTAGATAGATTAGAAGTCTACATCTATAATGAGCCTATAGAATTAAAATATGTTATTTATCTATGCTAAAAGAATTCTAGACATTTTTGAAAGAAAATAATAAGGAACTGACTGAAAAATATATAAACATTCCCTAATAAAAGGATAAAATTAAGAGAATTAATTTAGTAGATAACATCGAAAATTACAAGAGAACAATATGGACAAAGAGAGTTAAAGATAGACATATATGAAATATATATAAATAAAAGAGAAAGATGCAAATAGAGAGGTGAGATACTAACTTAAATAATAAATACAAGAAACTAATCAATATTAATAAATTATAAAAATGATGCACAAACTCAAACTTTATAAAATGAAACTTACTTATGTTACAAGAATTCAAACAAAATATAAGCATCAAAAATAGAAAGAGATATATCTATTAAAATACATTAAATGATTATAAAAAAGGAATAATGTGAACGAGAGAAGTATATAAAGAAGCTATATACATAAATAAGCTCCCAAGCAAATGACTTATAATCCTAATTATACAAAACTACAGAGACACTAAGATACATCTTCATGGATATAAGAGGAAAAGGCTTAAATAGGAAATAAAAATCATCTAAAAATAACAGCAGGAATATATATAAACACTCCTATTGAATTATGGAATAAATAATATAATAAAAATACAATGAGTTTAGACCATAATTTTTTATATAAGATCTATAAAAATAATTAACTAGTATATATTTAATAACCATAGATAGAAGCCGATCCATTAGAAACATTGCAAGATAATATTAAAAAGGGGGATAAATTATTAGAAGGAGATTATAAATTATTGCTAAAAATATAAACTAAATGCACTTACAAAAATTAGAAGAGAATAATTAACAAGCTGAATTATCACTATAAAAAGAAACAATTAATACAATTAAATTATAAGATGAGGCATATGAATATTAACAAAATAGTACAACAAACAATATCGAAGACACCTAGAGGATAAAAGAAAATGGACATAACTACGCACCACTTTATATATATGTATACACACACACACACACACAAAGGGAAGGAATTATATAAATAGGTCTATAAGAATTCAAGATTAATTAAATATCTAAATAATTTAATATAAGGGTTGAAAAACTTTAAATTACAAAACACAAATTTGTAACTACAAATGAGTGACAAATAGATCTTTTGAGGCTGAATAATGTCGCTTCTCGATCTAATAAAGTTAAAAGAATCAAGGGTCATAGATTTCGAGTCAAAGTCATCAAAATAAAGTCGCTTTCAATCCGGTAAAGTCAAAATGGTCGGCATCCGTCGGGCGCGTCACTTTTCAGAAAGAAATCGAGATCAGGCGTCGAAGTCGATCGAAAAAAAAAAAACCAGGAAGAGGTCGTTTCTTTCGAACAAAGAGGTCAGGATCGGTAGAAGAGGGAGAAAGGTCAAAGTCGAGGGTGATGGGAAACATAAGGTTTAGAAAAAGAGGTTTCCCAGAGAGGCTTAAACTCCACCCTTCATCACGATTGAGGTTGGTGTGGTGATTGTTGATTTCAATGGCTTCCTCTAGCTTCCTCTTGTAGATCTTTGAACAAGATTTGTGTGTCTTCTAAACAAATATGATGTTTGGTTGTTGAGGAGTCCTCAACTAGGGCTGATTTAAGAACACGTTCATGCTTGATGTCAGCACCATGCTCTCTAATTTTGGTGTTGAACGAGTGGCCTATTTCACCTATAAGGAGTACTAGACGAATAGATGACCTTGTAGACTCTCAAGTCTAAAAGGATGTCTTTGGAGTCTTTAAGAGGAGGGATACAATTTTTAATGTATAAAATGGTTTGAAAGCGCATTGAAGACCTCTTTTAAGAAGAATTTTGGAGATTTTATGGTAGGTACCTTCAACAAAAGGCAAAGAGGCACTAGGGAGAAATGTAGGATGTGAGGAATTGGTGTTAGAGTTAGAATAGAATTTGAATTTGGATTGGTTGAGGCCTCTACAGATTTTCTTGTTGGTATACCCATTCAACTTGAAGACCAAGCAAAGGTGGTTCAACTCTTGGTTTAAGTTCTCATCGTCACAAATTTGATAAGCTCTCATGGCTAGGGTTTTCAAAATTCCAAATTTTTGGCTAGGGTGGTGATGTGACGAGGAGTGGAGGTATAAATTTGTGTGGTTAGCTTTGCGGTAAACCTGACGACCAAGGGACCCGTTTGGTTTTTTGATGATTAACACATCAAGGAAAGGTGATTGGTTGTTTGATTCAAGCTCCTTGGTGAAGGAGATGCAAGGCGCTATGTTGTTTAGGTGAGTATGAAATTATTCTAACTTGTCAAGGCCATGGGGCCAACAAACATTGGTGTCATCCACATATTGCTTCCACCATCTTGGCTTTAGGGTGGAAGACTTGAGGGAAATTTCTTCAAATTGATCCATATAAAGGTTGGCTATGATAGGTGAGAGGGGGAACCCATTGCCAAACCATCAACTTGTTCATAGATAACACCTTGGAAAGAAAAAAATGTGGATCTCAGGCATAACTCCACCAAGGTGGTGACCTCAACACTAACCTTGCGTTTACGATCTCTATAGCATCGGGAATAGGAACCTTGGTGAAGAGGGAGATAATATCAGAACTCACCAAGATGTCGCTACTTTCCAGTCTAATGTCTTGGATAAATTGGACAAATTGGGAGGAATCTTTAATGAAGGAGTTAGATTTTCCCATGAGTGGGGAGATTAATTTGGCGAGGAAAGAGGCTGACCTGTAAGTAGGAGAGCCTATGGTGTTAACGATAGGCCTCAAAGGGATGCCAACTTTGTGAATTTTTGGCACCCATAAATATGAGGGGTTGCCTCTTTAGAAGGTAAAAGACGCTTCTTGGTAGCATCGTCAAAGGAAGAGCAAGACATAGCAGATTTGACTTTTTTGATGATTTTGGAGCAAGGATTGTGAGAAACGATTTTATAACTATTGGTGTCAGAGAGAAGGTCAATCATTTTGGAGATGTAGTCTTGTTTGCTCATGATGACTATGGCATTGCCTTTGTCAACTTTAACAATGATTAGGTCTTTATTTTCCATTAAATTGTTGAAGGCATGAAACTCAGTTTTAGGGATGTTGCACCTAGGAGGCTTGGCATGTCTAAGAGTCACAATCTTGTCTAACTTCTTTAGACCTCCATTGTCATGTCCCCGAATTGGAGGGAGAGTAATTTAATTAAATTAATTAAGTTATCCAAATATTGATAATTCATAAGGATGACTAATTGATTATTTTAATTAAATTAAAGTGGAGTATTAAATTAATTATTTAATAAAGTTATCTTAATAAAATAATATCTCAAAGGTAACTTTATTATAATTAATTTAATAAAGTGACTATAATAAAATGATAAATCATAAAGTCACTTAAATAATAAAATAATATTATATTCTAGAAGCTTCTTGGAGGTGATTGAGAAATCTATTTAAGAATCTGTTGGTTAGCATTTGCATACACTTGATTTGGAATTCATTATCCTTTACCTGCGTGGTAAGAAGCTGAGTCGAATGCTTAGCAATTTGCTTGAGGGTTTGAAGACTCTAAGGTATTGGTTTCGGTTGTGAAATATCAACCCTAGCTGGAGTTGAGAGGAGATATTTCAGTCTTCTTCATTGTGCAAAATTGTGTGGCCAAGGGCCCAATTTTGGAGACTCGAATTGGAGCATCAT
>VDFB02055332.1:0-25106 GCA_007258455.2 Sequoia sempervirens
GATAGAGAGTGTATTAGGGAAAGATTTTTAGATTAATAGTAAGTAGCATGATAAATTAACCCCAATAACAATAGAGTATAATGAAAAGCAAGAAACATGAAAATATGAAACACTATCACCTAGTTTTCAAGCCTCCACTAGTTGACCTCCATTGGTCTTCTCCATTTTGGTTGAAATGGTATAATTTCCCTCAAATTTGAAGTGAAACTATCACCTATGCCTTAGACAAGAAAAATATTGAAGTAATGTGTGCTCAAGTACTCAAAGCTCTCAAGGATGTTGTAAATAACTCTATGTGTGTGTGTGTGTGTCTAAAAATGGCTTGGGAGAGATCCTTTTAAATAATTCCAAATTGACAATGGATGGCCAGGATTAGAAGTTTGTAAATCCCTAAGATCAATAGCTAGGATTCAATGTGATGAGGAGCATTAGGGTTAGGGAAACACTAGGTCAAATTTAGGAAAATCTTTGAAATGAAGGGTTGAGATTTAATTGGAGATAATCAAATCAATGGTGGAGAAAAAGAGGTGGTTGGAATAATAGAAATTATTTAATTTATGGAGGAATGTTGACTTATGAATTAAATAATGGTTTAATTCATAAATGGGAATGAGATAAAAGACAATTATAAACAATTGTTTTAATTATTTATTTGGTGGGATGGAAAGTGGGTTAAATAAATAAATTTATTTAATTAATGGATAAATGATTATGTTATTAAATAATCAATGGTAATTATTTAATTGTAGGTGAGGGAGCAACGTGGTTGTCATAGAAAATATGGTTTGCAAGTTAAGGCCATTTTTATGTGTCTACATTTTTCCCTTCTTTGACATAATGTAGTCTATTACATTGTGTCAAAGAAAACAAGTCAAAAATATGCCCCTGTGTGAAAGCATGGAGAGGAAGGATGATAAGGAGGTAATGGTATTACCCCTCAAGAGGACAAGAAGGTGGAAAGAACATGAGTGTGCTCTCAAAATTGATGAAAAGATGAGAGGATGAAGGAATAGGAGAAATGTTAGTGTGGAAGACATGGATGTTGAATGAAAAAGGAATACTTCAATATTTTTCCAAATAACATCATAGGTGTTGCATATCATCATTGGTTGGTAAAATGTTGCAAATGGACAACAAAAACCATGGTATGACATAGACCAAGGTGTGCAAGGTCATCCACTTGCAAAAAAAGGACAGTCGTAAACAAGGAATGTCTTAACTCATACTAAGGGCCAAGTTGCCCCAGTCTTTTTGTCAAGACACACCAAAGACAACAATCAATGAAAAATAGGTCATGAGACATCATCACACCTCTAAATCCTTCATGGGAAATCCTCAAGGTAGCTAGTAACATGACCAAGAGACAAAGCAATAAAAAGATAAGGAAAAATAGACCAGCAAAATCAACAGTCATTCAATATGTTTGCCAATATTTGTGTGTCAAAGGTTGATTGCTTGATGGTTTGATAGTTTGATAGTTTGATAGTTTTGATGGTTTGATGATGCCTATCGTTAAGAAGGACACATCCTGAAAAGGTTAATGACTATGTTACAAGAGCCTATCATCAGGAAAGACACATCCTGAAAAGGAAAATGACATTTTGATGGGTGTCTAATTCCAGGAAGGACGCATCTTGGAGGGGACCATAAAGTGACTGGGTTAACATTGTTTTGAGAATTTGACTAATGTTTGACTTGATGATTGGCTGGACTATATTGTCAGTTGGTTTGTGATTTGAATGTTGATGTTCAAATGACTGTCTTGCATCTGAATGTGACTATGTCTAACTTATTTGACTAAAACGACGAACCCTAAAAAACTAACCTAGGTGGCCTCAGGGTTCGTCGACAGATGGCCTTGCCTACAACGTACACTCAGAGACCTCGTAGTGTGATAGGGACGAGATTGACATATTGCAGATGACTCGATCTGTTTTGACTTGACCCGATGAACCCTAAGGGACTAAACCTAGGGGGCCTTAGGGGAACATTGATGTTGAATTATCCTGCGTAGCAAATGCACAAAGACCTCGTAGTTTGACACGACTCTTGGATTTGTTGAAATGACAAAGTGTTGAATCATGATTTTATTTGACAATGCTTAAAGGACTGGCCTAATGCCTCAGGGGAACATCGATAGATGGCCTTGCCTACATCCAGCCGTAGAGGCAATGTAGTTCGACAAGGACAAAGACTGACCTAACTGACTTTGACTCTGTTTTTGAAATTTTTTGAAAGTTATGTGGATTTGTTTTTTGCATGTTTTGATGTTTAAATTTCTTTTAGGACATTTTTCTAATTTTTATGGATCTTTTCAAGACATTTTTTGATGTTATGGATTTTTTAAAGGAAATTTTATAATTTTTATGGATTTTCAAGACTTCTTTTTTATGGTTTTTTTTTCAGGACATTTTTTATTTTTATGGATTTTTTCAGGGCATTTTATGATTTTTATGAATTTTCTTAAGACATTTTCTGATTTTTATGGATTTTTTTAGGACATTTATGATTTTTATGGATTTTTTTAGGACATTTTATGATTTTTATGGATTTTTTTAGGACATTTTATGATTTTTATGGGACCATATACAAGACCCACTTTAGTCAAGTAATAAGGCTCATGTTTCCCCCAGTCAAGTCTAGGACTAGCCAAGATGAAGGAGATGGAAAATGATGTGCTTGGGATGAGAGGTGAATGATATGCGAGACACAATGCCAACTATTGTCAGCCATGTAAAGAAATAGCAAGAATTTATGACGAATATCATGAGGGTATCAGAAGATCGGGTATTTATTATGGACAAAGGTAGATTGAGTGATAGTAGATGGAAAAGTAAAGATTGCCTACGTATGGTGCATGTTTTCCAAGTTTTCACCATGGTACTTATCCAAGGCGCCACTAAAGTGGTTTTCACTGTTGGATGAATTATTTTTCTTTACAATTTTTGATATTTTCTTCTTCTTTTTTACCAAGATGCCCTTTTGCCAAGTTTTCATCAGGGTGACGATTTTTTGTACTTTTCAATTTTTTTTTGTATTTTTGTTGTTTTTAGCAAAGCTCTCTGATGGTATGTGTAGAACTTGCGTAGATGAAAACTATTGATAGGTTCTATCAATTGTTCCCCATCTAAAGTAGCTAACTGGTAAGCACCAAAATCGAATGTAGCAGTGATGTTATAAGGACCCAACAAATTTGGCTCAAACTTTCTGAGCTTCTCACAGTCAACTTGATTCCTTGGGTTTTGCATTAAGACCAAATCACCAATTTCAAACTTTTGGACCATTAATCTTTTGTTATAGCTTTTGCAAAGGTGATTTTGATATGCTTGTAAATGATTCAAGGCATTTTGTCATCGCTCTTCCAACATTTCCAGCTCAACCAGTTGAGACTGTTGGTACTCTTCATCATCAATCAATCCCTTCAAGGAGACCCATAAGGAGGGTATTTTGACCTCAATGGCCAATATAGCTTCAGATCCATAGACCAAGGAAAATGGGGTGGCACCAGTATGTGTGCGGATGCTTGTGTAGTAGGCCCATAGGACGTGGTTGACTTAGAGATGCTAGTCACAATCAGTGTCATTGATAGTCTTTTTAATAATTTTGATAATCATTTTGTTAGATGCCTCAGCTTGATCATTTCCTTGGGGATAATAGGGCATGGAGAAATGGTGTTGGATATGAAAGCATTCACAAAGCTCACAAACATCTTGATTTTTGAAGGGACGAGCATTGTCTATGATGATGGATTATGGGACACCATATTGGTAGATTATGCAGTTGAGGATGAATTTGGAAATTTACTTGCTGGTTATGTAAGTGAGGGGAATGACTTCAATCTATTTGGTAAAATATTCAGTAGCCACAATGATGAATTTATGGCTAGTGGATGAGGTAGGATGGATTTTTCCCATGAGGTCGAGTTCCCATTGTGTGAAGGGACATAGAGAAGTGATTGGATGAAGCTCTTGTGTTGGTGCATGAATTAGATCACTGTGTACTTGAAATTTATGACATGTTCTCACAAACTGAAGAGCGTCCTTTTCCATTATCGGCCATTAATACCCATGTCTCATTATCTTCTTGGATAAGGTTGGTCCACTCGAATGAGATCCACATATACCCTCTTCTACCTCACATAAGGTTGTTCATGCTTCATCAGTGTTAAGACATTGACGAAGGGTATTGTCAAAGTTGCATTGATAGAGAGTGTCATTGATGATAGTGTAATGCATGGCTTTGCAGATAAAGGACTTATGTTGTTTATTGGAAATATTTGGTGGAAGTGTCTGGGACTGGAGGTAATCATATATGTCTTGATACCAAGGGGAATTCAAACCAACAAGTTCACAAACCATTTCTGATTTAGGAATATCGTAAGTGGGAACCAACAACTGTTCCACTAAGAACTTGAATTGTAGCACATTGCTGGAAATATCTAGGAGAGACCCGATCATAGCCATTGTGTTTGTTGCCTTGTTTTGTTCCCTAGGAACTTGCTCAAAAGAAATCATGTGGAAATATGATAGGAAGCTATCAACCATGCATTTGTAGGGTATCAATTTTTCATCCTTGGTATCATATTCATCATTAACCTGGTTATTGACCAACTGAGAATTATTGAAGACCAAAAGTGTTTTGATTTTCCACTTGATAGCCATTCAGAGTCCTATGAAAAGTGCCTCATATTCAGTGACGTTGTTTGTGTAAGGGAAGGTGATTCTGAATGACTTAGGGATAGAGTCCCCTTGTGGTGGGATGAATAATATTCCTACTCTTGAGCCATGACCTGTGTGAGATCCATCAAAATAGAGCTTCCAAGGTGATTTTGGTTCTACCTGCAAGATGGATTCATTTGGGAAATTGACCACTAATGGATGATCACCTTTACAAGAGCATCTGCAAGTTGATCTGGTATAACTTGTCCTTTTATAGCCTTTTGTTCCACATACTATATGACATACTCACTTAGTATCATTACCCATTTTTCCAAATGTCCTGTCAATGCTACCCGACTAAGGAGATACTTCAATGGATCTATCTTTCCCACTAAGTGTGTTTTATGATTCAACATGTAATGGTGTAATTTCTGAGTAGTGAAGACAACTGCAAGACAGGTACATTTAATGGATGTGTAGTTGAGTTCATATCTATCCAATGTGCAACTGATGTAGTATATAGCTCTTTCTTTCTCCTTATGTGGTCATTTCGTGCAAGCAATGCCCCCAGTGTTGATCCATTATGTGAAGGATCTATGACAATTGTTGCGAGTGATTACGAACAAAGGTGTAAAGACATCAATAATGAAGTAACAGGAACATTAATCAGAGAAGATTCAAAAACATAGAATCAAGAGAGAGATAAGATAACACCGATTTGATTACGGAGTTCGTCCGAGTGGACTACGTCTCCGGGTCGAGCTCAAACGAGTGACCACTCTATTGATATGTTCTGGAATACAGTACAAACTCCACGAGCCTCCTGCTTACAATGTCTTGTAGACTTCCACAAAGTTATCCAAAAATTCTCTCACTCACCCCCCTTGGAAGATGACAAAGAGTAAGGAAAATAACTTTGACTAATACAAGACTATTACAACTCTCAGAACATCAATACATCCAAAAATATTCTCCTAATTCCCTCTAAGAATCTCTCTCACAAAAAAGCCTCACAAAGACTAAGAGAAAGGGAAAACAAAAGAAGAATGATCCTAATGGATGCTTCATCAACTGATGGATGAGTGATCAACTAATGAGTGATCGATTGATCGAGTGATGAAAAATGCTCCAAGCCTTCCTCCTTTTATACTTGGAGTTTTCCCGATATGGTGAAAACCATAAAATCTCCAAAATCTCCCTTATTACATATAAATCTTTATCAAAAATCCCATTATTAATTCTAAGCCCCTAATTCACTTTATCCATATCGGCTTTTGTTAGGGATTTGTTTTTTAGTTCGGGTTATTGTTCAGAGGTTTTGATTTTATTACATTCTATAGCCATTAAAAAGCTATAAATAAGGGAATTGGGCTTATCATTCGGTTAAATAAAACCGAGCCCATTATAAGTTTGGAAAAGGTTCGTGGCTCAATGGCGGGCTTACCATTTTGGAGCCCGGCGGTTACGGGTTCCAAACCCGTCCGCGTTTGTTTTAAACAAACTCCGAACAAAACTTAACAAAATAAAACTGGCACCAACTATTGTTAGCGGCCCGCATATGGCGCAGTGGCCGGCCGTGTGTTTCGGGAGCGAGTGGTGACCAGTTCGAACCCCATGCGGGCTATAAAATCTTTTGTTCACAACCGACGGAGCCACGTCTCAGATGCGCAACAAGCCACGTGTCGTGGAATGATTAGCTGAAGACTCCATGCTGTCGCTGACTCAGCTGCCATGTGTCAGAAATAAATTCGCCAAAGAATCCTAGTCATCTGTCCAGTCAGCTTCCGACTGCCAACTCACTGCCACGTGTCAGGAAGATATTCACCGGAAGAACACAGTCAGCTGCCACATCATCGAGTGACGTGTCCTCACCTGGATTCATCCACGTCATCCGCTGGGCTAAGTGGAATTGGTGGCGTCATCATGAGACTGCCACGTGTCAAGACCCCCATTGGGCAGTGTAATTTCATGGTGACGCCTTAAAGTCAGGAGAAGATGACGTCATGCGATGGCAACCATCCCACTTGTACCGAGTCAACCCACAGAAACTTTATTGGCTCTAACTGCTTTACCGGCGTGGTGCGAAACAAAGCGCCATTTTGGAATGCATTTGGCGACAAGCTCGCCGATGATAAAGCATGGCAGGTGGTGATAGATTTTTCTGCCTTTTTTCGTCCACTGATGTTGAGTTGACTGACCTTTGACCGAGCTTTGACGGTAATGGGACATACAGACTCAAAATTCGATGAAATGAACTGTTGTGATCGTGTCAGCGAGCCCTCCGGTGTCCGGCTTCGGTGGTCCCCGAGGTCATCAACTTTTAAGCCTCGGGCCCGGGTAGGGTTATTAACTTTATTGCGGCGGCGAGCAAAGCCGGACTCCCTTACCGGCGGATTCAAGTTCGCCCGGATTCAGAATTTTGTGCTCCTAAGCAATGGCATTGCTTCAAGAGAAGCTGGAACACTTCAATTTCAGGTCAAATCCCTGGATCAAGTGTTGCGGTGGTTTCCAAAATGTATAAGATCATAGGTTTTCCCTCAATGGGAAACATTAAGACTAGTGGTGGCAAAAGATAATCTTTGATTTGTTGAAAAGATTTTTGGCACTTGTCAGTCCACACAAATGGGATGCCCTTGCGTAGGAGATACTGGAAAGGTTGGCATTTATCAGCTAATTGTGCAATGAACTAGCGGATGGCCTACAATCTTCCCTGTAACGTTCTTAGCTCACTGATTCCTTTTGGCAGAGGCATGTCCAATATTGCTTTAACTTTAGTGAGATCAACTTCGATGCCTTGTCAAGAAACTATGTATCCCAAAAAAATTCCTGAAGTCGCCTTAAAAACACACTTCTTTGGGTTCAAACAAACCTTGTATTCTTGTAGCCTCGTGAAAATTTTGTCTAGGACTTGGAGGTGATCTTTTCATGTCAAGGACTTTTCCAGGAGGTCATTGACATAGTCTTCCATTAATGTGTGCATGAGGTCATGGAATATCATGGTCATGGCTCATTGATATGTGGCACGTACATTCTCGAGGCCAAAAGGCATGACATTCCAACAGTATGTTCCCCATGGACAAGTGAATGTTGTTTTGTGTTGATCCTCAGGGGCGATGCAAATATGATTATATCTAGAGAAACCATCCATGAGGGACATGGCATACCATGTTGTTAGATCCATGATGATGTTTATGTTGGGTAGTAAAAAATCATCCTTTGGGCATGCCGCGTTCAAATCACAAAAGTTTGTGCAGATGTGTATTTGACCATTTTTCTTAGTAATAGGCACAAGATTTGAAATCCACTCACCATAGTCTATTGATCTTATGAATCCTGCATCTAGTAACTTCTTAAGTTCAACTTTGACCAATAGGGAAATTTGCGGGTGCATCTTACACAACTTTTACTTGACTGGCTTGGCGTCTAGAAACAAAGGAAGATGATGCAAAACTAATTCTGGATCCAATCCTAGCATGTCGACATAATACCATGAAAATTTAATCTTGTGTGCTGTAAAGAACTCCTGAAATGCATGCTTTTCTTCTCCTATCAATGATGCTGCCATAAGAACCATTTTCAGATTTTCTAATGTGCCTATGTTAATTTCCATTGTGTCTTCAATTAGCATTGCTGACATCTCTTGGTTGACAGGAAGAAAGTCTAATCCTCCATCCTTGGGCACCCCAAATAGGTTTTCACCCTCAAATACATCCTTTATTTTTACTCTTTTGTCATCAGAAGGTGCCTCGTGGTTTTCACCTAAAGACGTATTCTTTTTTGTTTTATGTTTACTATTTTTGTGACTGGAGGATTGCACAGTCTCCTTGAAATATTCTGTACAATCAAGATCTATTGTGAACCCATCCCTATGGTCCTTGCTTGTTATCCCTTCATGGAGTCCCATGAATTTTGCAATGGCTTCAACATTCTAAAAGATGTCCATAATGGGTGGACCTTGTCGATCCTAGTCAATGAGTTGTTGGTATACAAGGGAGATACCATAATCAGTATTGGAAAAGGGTGGGGATGAGGCGGAAAGCATGCAAATGGAGGTTGAAATTGCAAAGATGGAATTGTCGTCCTCAAATTCCCAGTCAGATTCCATCCAATTTCCATCTTCATTAGATTCAGACGAATTGGACTCTTGATCAAAATAAGGGACAAATGGGGTGGAATTAGGATCAATATGCTCAAGTGGTGGCTTAGACTCATGGTCAATAGGTTCAAATGATGGTGTGAGATTATGTCTAGTAGGCTCAAATGAAGATTTAAATTTGTCATCCCCACGAGGCCAGAAGACTCTAACCCATTCTTCTCTTTTCTTTGGGACTTTAGGGGTGTCAATAGAAAGATCCTGTGATTGACTAATCTTAAACATTTTTCTAACTCTTTCCTCAAAGGAGGGCTCTCCGGGTTCTAGGAATGTTTCGTTAAGGTCATAATCGCTCAAGGAAATTTTGGAACCAAATTCCCACTCATGGGAGTTAGACTCAGTGAGGGAATCTTCAATTGTCTCGACACACTAAGAAACATTCACACTCTCACCTGAAAGTACATGGGTACCTTGATCATCAGTTTTGATTAGCTCAAACCCTAGCCCCAGATATTTTAGTCTTCAAGAAGGCATTATAGGTTCTCTCCTTTTAGTTTTGATTACCCCAAGGCCACTAGTTCCATCATAGCCTTTGCCATAAATCTATATTGGTAATGGGGATGGGTCTTGTAGCTCCTTGTAGATCCAATATGACATGTCTTCAAAGTCCTCGTTGTTCAGATCTCCCCGTTTTGTGAAGGTTATTGTCAGAGGAACTATAAAATTTTCTTTGGTCTCTAGTTTGAAGCAAGGTTGACCATATGCTTTTGGTGACTTAGGTATTTTTGTGATGCGGTAGGTCATGTTCAACTTGTATTCTTCGCACCCTTGGCCATGGATCTTGACATTAGGGTTAGTACGTGGTTTTATGGTAGAAGATGGTATGGTGGAGGTCAAGAGAGTGGATGTGGATGGTTTGGTGAGTGTGGATGGATCAATGTATTTGGAAGCAATGGATGTTGAGGCTTCTTGATTGATTGGAACTTGGTGTTCAGAAATACCTCTCAAATTGGTGCAATATTGGAAAGGGTCAGGATCTCCTAGTATGGTGATTTTAGTGCCATCAAAATGAAACTTCAAGCATTGGTGGTAAGTGGATGGTACTACCTAAAAGGCATGGATCCAAGGTTAGCCAAGCAATATGTTGTAAGGTAGTTCAAGATCAAGGACCTAACATGTTGTATCTACAATGACTGGCCCCACACGAATGGGAAGTGTGATAATGCCCTTTGAAGATCGTTCCTCATCATCATATGCCTTTATAACAATACTTTTGGTTGCATCCATGCAAGCATCAGAGAAGCCTAGGGCTTTGACTAGTTTTAGAGAGAAGATATTCAATCCTGCTCTGCCATCTACCAAGACTCATCTAATATTATGTTTATGGACAAAAACCTCAATATGGAGAGCATCATTATGAGATGATTTGGGTGAGGAATAGTCTAGGTCTAAAAATGTTATGTGATGGGGGGTAGTCAAATATCTGACCACAACCTCAAAGTGATTGGAATCAATGTCATTTGGTACAAAAGACTTCTACAAGAATTTTTCAAGTATCGCTTTGTGTGCAAGTGAGACGCAAAGTAGCTCAAGTATGGAGATTTGGGCAGGTGTTTTGTCTAGTTATTTAATGAGATTAAATTGGCCTTTGGGTTGGGACTGTTTAGCAGAGGGACCAAATATTGCGATCTTGGGTTGTCTAGGAGGAGGTCCAATTATTGTGACTTTACCCCGATGGGTGGTAACATTACACTCTAGCATCTTCTTAATGGTGACGGTATTGACATATTCATCAACATCTACGAGGTGATTAATGATGGGTCCACTGGAATAGTCAAAGGTGGTGTTGGCATAACTAGCTCAATTGTTATAATTATTTGGCCTTGACATAGAGGGGTTGCTTGAACCATGGTCCTATAGTGTATTTTTATGAATTGTATGGTCTACGTTTGAAGGAAATTGTTGACCATCTACTTTAATGGCATGAATTTTGATAAGGTCCTATATGAGATTTCTTACTTTTCGATAAGAAGTCTTATGCCCTTTTATCTGATGATAATTGAAAAATGCATTATCATCCCACCATGATGGCTTGAATTGTCCAGTGTCATAGGGTTTAGGGTTTTGCAATGTGATGATGTTGTTTTGAAGGAGCTTCTTGAGGACAACCTCAACTCATTCACCTAAGGGGGTGTATATGTGTCTCTTTGGAAATTGTCTAGTTTGACGAGGTTGCCCTTGGTTTGGTTTGGTGGGATTGTTTTGGATGGCATGTGGGTGGGTGACGGTGTGGTCAATGGTGCATTTTAGGATGGAATTCCTCTGAGGGTGATCACAGGATATGTCACATTTACTGCTTTTGCATCAAAAACTCCATCTTTAGTGATATGTTTATTTTTCACCCAATATTTGTTTTTATCATCGGGAGCATTTGGGTTTTTGTTTTTGTTTCCATATTTGAGTTCTCCTTTGGCAATTAGGGATTTTTCAAGTTGAGCTCCTTTTTTGACAAGGTTAGTGAAAGTGTTGCAGCAATGGACCTATAAGCCGTATCTCAGTGGTCCAAGAAGATGTTGCACAAACATGGTGACCTTTTCTTTTTCTAGTATCTCCATAGGGCATCGACTTGCTAAAGTTCTCCATCTTTGGAAAAATGTAATAAATGTATCACCTATTTCTTCTTGAGTAGTTCTAGATAATGAGGAAATGTTGATGTTTGTGTCAATGCCATAGGCATAATTATCAACAAACTTGTTGGCTAATTCATCCCACGATTTAATTCCTTTTGGTAACTACACAAAAAATTCAAGTGTGTGACACGTGAGACTCCAAGGAAAGAGTCTCATCAAATAAGTATGTTCATAGGCAATGTCCACAGAGTTGGTTGTGAATTCTCTTATGTGTTCGATGGGATTAGTTTTTCCTTTGTATTTAGAAAAGTTTGGCACCACATATCCTGGTGGGAGTGGTGGCATGTACAAGTTAGTATCAAATGGATATGGATATAGGTCATATGACGTGTGGGACTTTTTGTTGGAAATTTGTAGGTTTTCCACTTGTCTATGCAAAGTTGCAAGTTGAGTTATGAGTGCATCCACTATGGGATTGTTTGTGGCATCACACATGCTAGTGATAGGAATCCCACAAGTTTCCACTTGTTGTGAGGGGATGTTCTGATTTGGGATATATTGTTGTTGATACATGTGTGGCACATTTGGATTTTGTTGATATTGGGTTTTTTGCATGGGAATGTGTTTTTGTTGTGTATGGATGTGAGATGTATATGTATGGATGTGCATGCCAATAGTGTTTGTTTGTATTTGTGGAACTTTCTGACCTAAAATATTTTGATGCCCAAATGTACTCATGTGTTGTGGTATTTGATTGCCTTGTCTGAATTGATAAATGTGGCCATGTGGAATGTTTGTTTTTTTCCTTTGGGAAATATGGGTGTTGGTATTGATATGTGATGAAGTGTGAACGTTTGGTTGGGGTCCTTGAAGAGTGAACCATCTCTTGTTCCTTCTAAAGGGGTGTAATGATTTTTTTTCCATGGCATTAGTTGAGGATCCAATTAAAGGATTTGATGATGCTGTTCTCATGGCGCTAGATGAAGATCCAATTATGAGGTTTGAGGTGTTGGTCCCAAAGGTAGCTCCCACAGTTTGTGATGGAATTGTGGATATTTGTTGTTGAATTGAATGTGATGTGGCATTGGCTAGGGTTGATGCTCCCCCAATGGATGTTGTGTTGATGACATTTGAAGTGTTTTGAGTGGTGTTGGTGGTGCCAATGGGAATAGTGTTAATGGTGTTCATGGTACTTTGTGTGGTGGTACCAATGGGGGTGTTATTTGCATTTTTTGGTGGTGTGGATAGGGGTTGACTTGTTTGAGTGGTATGGTCGGGAGATTCTGCTCTAAAAGTGTTAATGTCAAACCCTCATGGTAACCTAGCCCCTTGGTCTAGAAGCATGGATAGGTATCTGTCTGAGTCTTGGAGGATTAATTCTTCCACAAAGGAAGCCACATCAGGATTTTGTGCAACTGCTTCTAGGTCTTCCACAAATACTTGTCCATTTTCGTCTCTTCGTATAAATGGTTCCAATGGGTTATGTGAGGAAGATGGCATGTTCATGTCACTAAAGGGGTTGATGAAAGGTGCCCCCATGTTCATGTTTGAGTTCATGTCATATGAAAAGTTATAAGGATTATCGCCTTGTCTAAAAGGGTCCATTTGTCTCCTTTTTCTTTGTAGTCTTGTTTGAACCATATAAGTCTTGCTCAAATGGTGGAGGATGGAGGATGATAAAACCTATGTATGACAATGATATGGCACTATTTTTTTGGATTTTTATAATAAGGAATGGAATAATGACAATGCAACTATGTTTTTGGTGTTTTTCGAAATAGGGGATGCAATGTTGATATTGTTTAAAGAGGATGCCAAGTGTAATGAGGGTAATGAGGACTAAAATGAAGATTTCAAATACAATGGGGATAATGAGGACTAAAATGAGGATGTGGAAAACTAGAGTGTTCTAATGTAAATGCAAGGAGCTCCAAAGTGCACTCAATATTAGTAGACTTTTTAAAAGTTTTCCTAAGCACTCAAGGTGTGGAAAATGTCTCAATTTCAATTTCCAAGGGATTATTTGTAGGACTAAAGGAAATAATAAGATGAAAAGGTGAGATTCCAAACTAGACTTATGAGTTGGAATTATCTCACAAAAGGACGAAGACTAAAAATGGGATGATTTTGACCAAGTCCAAAGACAATCTAATTTTGAAGGAAAAGGTTCAACCAAGAATGAAAAGTTTACCTATTCTAAAGTTTGTAAAATGGGGACCTATGAGGTTATTTATGCTGAAAAATGATGGTGTATTCTAAGGTGTAACTAAAAATGCAAGGAGGATTTGAGCAATTTTTTGTCTGGTTTTGAACAAAGACCATAGAAAAAAGGTGTCTAAAAACAATTTGGAAATGTTTGGTCTCGAGTTTTGACAGTGATGGAGATTTTTCAAATTGACAAGCAATTGCATCGTTTCAAGTGACAAATGCATTGTAGTAAGTCAAATGTGTCTCAGTTTTAACAAATGTGTTGTTCTAGGTCACAAATGTGGTTCAACAAATCAATTGTGTTGCATAGGGAAGTAAATGTAGTGCAATACAGTCAGATGCATGGATTTCGAGAGAAAAAAGTGGTTTATCAGGTGATTGTGTTGCACAAAGTCTCGAATGAGGCTCAAAATGTTGAATGCATTGTACATGAAAGAAAATGTGGTGCAACACAGGAAAATGCATTGTTCTAAGTGTCAAATGTTTTTTAACAGGGAAGTTGTGTTGTAAAAAGTATCGGATGTGTTGTAGTTTGTAACAGTGTCTAGTTTTTGTGCAAGTTTTGGCTGATTTTTGAACTTGTTTCAGTCTGAATGTGTTTTTCCATATTGGTAAGGATGTTAATTTGTTCATTGTTTCATAAAACACTTGGAAAAAACATTATCATTGAATGTTTTGAAATCAAGCACAAAGAAGAAAAGCACATTCCTAGGGTTTGCAAGGACTATATTCTTTGGATTCCACGTGGGTTTCCCCAGCTGCACTTATTCTTAGCGGGTGATTCAGAAGGTTGGACACACATGATCCCCCTTACATTGCACTCACTTCTTGGGTCAACAAAGCTTCGAGCCTCCATTAATCTCCCATGGCAGGCTCTTGACCTCTACTAAGAACTGTGAGAATGTGGATGCCTTGGCAATGACCGTTGTTGCACCAATGAATAGATAGGGTTTTCGGCTTCTACACAATTTTTTTTTAGTTTGGGCACTTGTTCAAGTGGCCACACATGAGGCAAGATTAGCTCGGATAAGGAGGAATCCCAACCTATAGAGGTTACGCTCCACAAGGTTTATGGGGATTCACTTAAATTTGTGTGACACATCTGCATTCATTTAATCCTAAGTTTTCCATTAGGATTCACATTTGTATATCGGTTGGGAGTAGCTCAGCTAAAGAGTTTCATTTTCGGTTTGAGTCTCCTTGGGGTGAGTACTTTTTCCCACCAAGAAAGGACCAATTCCTAGAGTCAATAACAGTTTCTCTTGCATGAAGGATTGCACAAGTGCACAAGGCGAGAGGACACTTCTATTATTGAATCAGGGTTACACAAATTTGAAGACAAGATTGTTCATTTTAATGTCCAAATCCAAAGGTGTGGGTGGGTATACAAAATTTCTAAAGGTGTTTCTGATTCTCAAGATCACCAAATGGCGTGAGAGAAAAACATACGCACCTAGAAATAAAATGCAAACCACAAGACAATGCAACCACTTGTAAATTTTAAACTTGCTTATGATGTCAAATCAAGCACTCAGGTTCATTTTTTTTTAGGCCCACTAATCATTCTATGTGAAAAAAGCATGCAAGATGAAGCAAACTAAAGCAAGAGCCCTGCAAAGCACGATTAGTAGTTTTGGCCTCCAATCTTTGACAAATGAAAGTTTACAATTAGTAGATATGGCCTCCAATCTTTGAAAAGATCAAAGATTAGCCAAAAAAATCAAAATTAAAGTAGAAAAAAAAAAACATTAATCAAAATTAATCTAATCTAAAATTCTAAATTAATTAATCTATAGAAAAATCTAAAAAAAATCTAATAATCTAAAATTAATTAATTAATCTAAACTAAGAAAATTAATATTTAATCCAAATTAATAAAAACTAAGATTTAATCTAAGTTAACAAAACTACTAAATTGAATTACTAAAATGAAATCTAATCTAAATTGCTAAATTAAATTAGTAAAAGTAAATCTATTCTAAATTTACTAAATTAAACTACTAAATTAAATCTAATCAAAATTACTAAATTAAATTACTAAATTAAATCTAATCTAAATTTACATTTAAATTTACTAAATTAATTAATCTAAAGAAATAAAAAGTCTTAAAATAATCTAATCTAACTAAATTAGTAAAAAGTAAGATTTAATCTAAGTTAACAAAATTACTAAATTAAATTACTAATGTTAAATCTAATCTAAATTACTAAATTAAATTACTAAAAGTAAATCTAATCTAAATTACTAAATTAAATTACTAAAGGTAAATCTAATCGAAATTTACTAAATTAATTTACTGAAAGTAAATCACAATGTAAATTCATGTCTTCAAATTGAGGGGTTGTTAATCCAAAAATCTATAAAAAAATCTAGAAATCCAAAAATAATCTAATCTATTTAAGCTAAAAATCTAAAAGAAACTAACAAAAATAAAATTTAATCTTAAAATTAAATTAAAAATATAAAAATATAAAATATGAAAAAATCTAATGAATATAATTTAAAAATAAAAAATAACAAAATTAAAATTTAATCTAAAAATTAAATTAAAATCTAAAAGTTAAAATTTAATCTAATCTAAATTAAAATTAAAATTAAATCTAAAAGTATAAACTTAATCTAATCTAAAAATATAAAATTTAATATAATCTTAAAAAAAATAACAAAATTAAGATTTAATCTAAATTATTAAGAACTAAAATTTAAATTAAAAATCTAAAAAAATTAAAATATAATTTAATCTAAAAATATAAACTAACAAAGACTAAAAGTTAAATTAAAAAGGAATCTCACTAATAAAACAAAAGTTACCCAAAACTAAATTAAAAATTCTAAAAGCTTTTCCCATGCTTTCATGCTGAAGCACACCAAATTGGAGAAGTGGACTCTCAATACTAGTAGGCGAGCGTTTCATAAGATGTAGTTTGCCACAATGGAGAAATATGTAGGCAGTGAAGAAGTGTTTGGTCGAGCGGAACCGACAACAAAGTTTTGTTTGCAGGCTCGAGCTTGCCAAATTCGAGAAGTGTGAATGAATGAGCTATCAACAACAAAAGAAAAAAATTCAAATAGAATTAATGCTTAGAAAGAAAAAATGTCAAGTAAAAATAATGAATGCAGCTGTGGGTTCAGCCAATTACCAGCCGCGCAAGCCCTCATTTCACGCATGGGTTTTTGAATGCAAAAGCTTATCAATATTGTATTAAATGTTGTGTGACAAAAATAAAGAAAAACCAAGATTTGAAAAATCTTATCAAGAAAATCTAGCATGTGCCCCTCCTAGCAATGTCAAAATTAATGAATGCACTCCGTTTGTTCTACCAGTTGTGGCAAGCCTTCAGGAGAGAGAGCTTTTTTCAAACTATCATTAGAAATAGAAGTTTCTTCTAACTATTTGTGGACCACCAATTAAATACAACATTAAAAACAAAATCTTTTACCGCCATCCTTTTATTTTCTTTTCATGTGCTTTTGGATATGTGGTCTGCAGGTTGTAGCACACCAAATTGGAGAAGTGAAATTTCAACACGAACAAAAAATAATTTGGAGCAGCATCCAATAGCGCTGTGGAAGAACAACCAAACTATCAAAGCTGGAAGTTCCTTCTATTGCCAACGAAGACCACAACAATTTTTCGTCAAAAAGATGATTGAGAAAATTTCAAGCAAATGCAATTGTCAGTTGCAAATCCAACTTCCGCACCCTTTTTTAGCATCCTTTGCCTGTGCAAAAAATGAGGGCTTTGGAGCAGGGTATGGCAATCCATCAAAGCATAGTTGAGAGCAGATTTTTTTTTCAGATGTTGGAGTTACAAGTGGCATGGTAGACTTTGATGCAAAAATGTGGAAGCATACAAAAGGCACATGAACTATGTGAAAAAGTGTCTTGACCAGATCAACTACAGGATAAGCACAAAATTGATTTGTTGAAAAAGCTTTGGAAACTTTTAAGCAAATGTAGCTCTCACAGAAAATCCAGATTCAACAACCTTTGCCAGCATCCTCATTGCCTGCACCAAAAAGGAATGGTTTGTTTCTTTTTTTTCGAAATAGGGGATGGACATCCCTATTAAAAGATTGCATATGAAACAAAAGTGGACGCATAGACCAGGCACATGAATTGTTGGACAAAATATTTCAAAAAACTATTGTCTCATGGAATGTAGTAATGGTAGGGTGTGCACAAAAGATTGTGTGTTGAAGGAATTTCCTTCAGGGATTTTCAATAATGACAGGTGAATATCCTACAATAAGGAATATCCTTATTTCAAAATATGCACGTGAACAGTATTAGACTTAGATTTGAGAAAGTGGATATTTTTGATTAATCTAAATCTAATATTAGATTGTATCAAATATATTCTCTTGTGTATATAAGAATAGGCACTCCCTTTGACAACATATTTTTAGATTAATCAATATTTGTATACTCGTTCCTAAAATATTTACTTTGGCTGAGATTTAGAAGAAAGTGCATGAGACTTAAAAATGCATCTCTCTTCTTTGAGAGCATATTCTGACATTATATTGTATCAAATATATTCTCATTTGATAGAATATACATATGCACTTTCTCATAAAACACCATGAGCAAGTCTTATATTTTAATTTAAAGATACAATATTCTATAATATGCACGTGAACAATACAATATGCTAAAAATATACTTGATTAATTTAGTCAAAATACAGAAAAACAAAACTAACACCCAATTCAACAAATCAAAACAAATCATGATCGTGATCGGGTGATCCCACAATAGTGGTTTACAATTTTTGGCCAAACTAGACACTGAAATAATTTTTTTTAACTAAATCTTCACTTTCGGGCACCTATAGTGGCTAAATCGTGAGGAATTTGAAGATGATGCAAGTTAGAGTTTCGTGAAATTTTGTCTGTAGATTCTAAATATTTTTTTTTCAATTTTTTTGGAATTAGATTGCACTTCTTTTTCCATCTCCCTCGAAAACTAATTTTTTTTCATAATACAACATTTTTAAAAAGTGACACTCACTGTATAATGCATAGCTTTTTTTCCATGAAGGATAAACTCCAATTCTTTCAAATTTAGATTTTAACTCACGATATCTAAAGCTGCTTCCATTAGTTAGATATTTTTTTATTGAATATTTTTCTTTTAATCATATTTTGAAGTCAAACCAATTACAACTTCGGACATGGCGCAACCTTCACTATAACACATAGCACTTTGTATGTATTGAAATTCAATTTATTTTATTTTTTTGGGATCAAGGGAATTCCATGTCTAGTGCACTCATATTTTCAATTTTTTCTTTTTGACAATATTTATTTTCCATATGTGCAAAATAGAGCTTGATTTCTAGTGAACCTACATTCTAAAGAAAAATATAATAATATGAAATTTATTTTTAAAATTATAATTTTTAGGAATATAATAAGGAATACATACTTACAAAATAAAATTTAAATGAAATTCATTTGATCCCCTAAAAAGGTAAATCAAAGTGGTTTTTATCAATGAAAACATTTTTGATGATAGGTGTAAAGGAGACTATGTTATAGGTATGGTTTAAAACTAGTGGGGTTTTATCCAAGGGGGTTTGACCAAAGGTAGTTTGATCAAACCCTCTTCAATTGGAATTCTTTAAATGGAATTTTTTAAGGTTTAAATCATTATATATATTTTCTAAAAATATTTGATTTCAACAAAAAATAGGATCTCCCAGAAATTTTAAACCAACTTTATGGGATCACAATACGTTGGGTGCACCTATACAAAAATATCTGGTTGTCTCAAAGAAAGCCTTTAGAGATAGGGTTTTTCCATCATATTTAATACCCAAATGCAAAAGATGAAGGAATATCTTGAATCCAGTCTAATACAATCAAATGATATACTATGGAAATTTACCAAAGATATATTATACCAAAATGTCGGGTTCACCAAAATGTATTAGGGAAAGATTTTCATATTAATATTAAGTAGCATTATAACTTAACCCCAATAACAATAGAGTGCAATGGAAAGCAAGAAACATGAAAATATGAAACACTATCACTTGGTTTTCAAGCCTCCATTGGTTGACCTCCATTGGCCTTCTCCATTTTGCTGGAAATGGTATAATTTCCCTCAGATTGGAAGTGCAACTATCACCTATGCCTTAGACAAGAAAAATATTGAATTAATGTGTGCTCAAGTACTCAAACCTCTCAAGCATGTAGTAAATAACTCTATGTGTGTGTATGAATCTAAGCATGTGTGTGTCTAAAAATGGCTTTGGAGAGGGCCTTTTAAAGAATTCCAAATTGACAATGGATGGCCAGGATTAGAAGTTGGTAAAGCCCTAAGATCAATGAATAGGATTCAATGTGATGAGGAGAAAATTAGGGTTAGGGAAACATTAGGTCAAAGTTAGGGCGAGCTTTGAAATGAAGGGTTGAGATTTAATTGGATATAATCAAATCAATGGTGGAGAAAAAGAGGTAGTTGGAATAATAGAAATTATTTAATTTATGGAGGAATGCTGAATTATAAATTAAATAATGGTTTAATTCATAAATGTGAATGGGACAAAAGAAAATAAATAATTGTTTTAATTATTTATTTGGTGGGATGGAAAGTGGGTTAAATAAATAAACTTATTTAATTGATAGATAAATGGTCATGTTATTAAATAATTAATGGTAATTATTTACTTTTAGGTGAGGGAGAAGCATGGTTGTCATAGAAAATATGGTTTGCAAGTTGAGGCCACTTTTATGTGTCTACAGATAATAGATAGGGGAAAAGGTATGGAGGGAGACATCTAGTGAGAGAGAGAGGGCTAGGGGAGATAAAGATAATTAGAGAGCAAAGGAGAGGTAGAGAGAGAAGTGGAGAGAGAATGAGGGAGGGAGGGAGAGAAGTGAGATAGAGAGGTGTAGAGAGAGTGGTAGGGAGTGATGGATGGAGAGGTAGGTAGAAAGGGATTAGTGTTAAAAAGGCGCAAGACAACTGAAAGGGGGGGTGAATCAGTTGTCACCAAATTCAAGCACAAAACTTCAACACTTATCAATTTTACAACCACATTGTTCTATTATTAAATATGAACATGAAATGTATATAATAGAAAGAAAAATGAACACAATGAACACCAAATTTTATGTGGAAAACCCAATGAGGGAAAAACCATAGTGAGGATTAACTCATAATATAAAGTGATAGCAAACTGAATATAAGAGGCTCACTTCCCAAGTACAAAGGCTCACTACCTACAAAAAGGACTCAATGTCCAACAAGGAGGCTCACGGCCTATAGATACAAAATATAATAGAAAGATCCACCACAATAATTTACACACATTCACGACCTTGAATAGAAGATTGCAAAACCTTCAGCTCATTGCTTTGAGGAATCTAACACAATGAAGTATTGTTGTCTCAACTCACTTTTGCACACTTCTTCTCTTCACTTGTGGCTTACTTTGTTACTTGTGTATATATTAATCCTTCACATCTTGACTTGCATTTATACCATATTCAACCTTAGAAACTTTCTCCAAGGTCGGCCGCATGCGCTTCATTTCATAAATTCAAATTAGGTTGGCAGCTCAATATTCTCGCAGTGGAAAGAAATGAGAGTGGACCAATTACAAACTTAACCAAGACCAAAAATAATGTCTTGGATCAACCACACACTTAATTAAATTCTAATTCTTCATATGAAGTGTAAACACTAGGTTAGACAAACCTAATGAAAACACAAATGAACATTGAATTACATGCTTCCCAATAAGAAGATAAGACAGACAATGCAACATGCTTCATTATGCATGAGAAAACTTCTTAGGATTCTTCACATATATCTAAAGCAATTGTAACAACCTTCAAATATAGAACTACTTCCATCAGTCCATCCAGATTGTGCAAACACATACAACTCTGAAACTCAACTTCTGGATCACCAAACCATAGGCATATTTTCCAAAACCCAGAGAACACCATTACAAGATATATTCCAAATCCACAAGATATAAAAAATAATAATGAAGGACTGTGGAGCACAAACATTTCTCCCAGTCCATAGACAAGTAACTGTGCCAAAATAGTTCACACACTGGTGAACATAACTTTCACACTCCATCAACCTAGAAGCTACAAATCAGGAGATACCACCATCAGATCATCAACAACAACCTTTCAGATCGGCACAAGCATAGGATCAATACAGAAGAAACGCAGAGCACATACTAAAGCACATTTTGAATCCATACATAACTTTAACTTCATTCTTTATTAATTTTCTCAAAAACACTTGGAAACTTATCATTTCAGCACATTTGCAACATCATAAGGATAACTCCATGTACTCACAACATCTCAATAGCATCTCAAATTTACATGCACAATATGAAAAATATTGAATTGTGTTGAAATCAATGACAACATTAATGAAAACACCACCAAACTTGCTCATACTTGCAACAATCTCCCCCTTTGTCATTGATGAAAACACATGATGTGAACAAATATCAAGGACAACTCTCTTCCTCTTCATGACTCTCTCTTTGACTTCTTTCTTCTACTATTTTTCACATGACTTTCTCTCCTCCTTTGACATCAATGGAAAAAAGATCAAAATTTTTTATTACTCCCCCTTGGGAGTACACCCATTCAACTCATACTGCAATAATGAAAACTTTTCTACTCCCCCTACATAGTAGACCCATTCATCAATCCATATAAATGAAGAATATGTGAATTCACTAGCCTAATGCACATCCATGTGCACCTAGTTTAGAGAGCCAATGACCCCCAACATCTTCCTAAGATACTCAAAAGTATCCTTCAGAAGGGCCTTAGTAAATATATCTATAATTTTTTCCTTCGTTGACACATAGTCCAACCTAACTTTATTATCCAACACCTTCTCTCTCAGGAAATGATATATGATAGATATGTTTTTCTTTCTTGAATGCATTAATAGATTCTTTGAAATGTTTATAACACTTGTGTTGTCACAAAAAATAGGAATAGGCTCATCACATATCACTCCATTGTCTTTCAAAGTTTGCTTCATCTACAAAACCTATGTGTAGTAGGATGTTGTAGTAATATATTATGCCTCTGCAGTGGATAAAGAAACAAAGTCTTATTTCTTACTCAACCAAGAAACCAATCTTCCACCAAGAGAGAAAGCACCTACATATATTTTGTATGGTTTGGTAGTAGTAAGATACAACATCCCACCAATCATAGATCTATATTTGCTCTTATCAGCTTTAGCAGATTCATCATCTTTACTCAACTTACATCTAATCAACATAGGAGTACTAATGGGTTTGGAGTCATCCATTCCAAACTTATTCAATAGATCTTTCACATACTTAGATTGTGAAATGAATATCCCTTTATCAGATTGATTTACTTGAAGACCAAGAAAGAAATTCAGCTCACCAATCATGGACATTTCAAATTATTTTTGCATTTCTTCTACAAATATTTTACATGTATGCCTTCATTTCCTCCAAAGATGATATCATCAACATATACTACCACTATCAAAAAAGTTTTAACTTGCATTTTGAAGTAAAGATTGTTATCAGCAAAGCCTTTGTAGAATCCTTGTTGTGTCAGGTATCTATCCAATCTTGCATACCAAGCTCTAGGAGCTTTCTTCAGTCCATAGAATTCCTTCTTCAACTTACAAACCATGTCCAATTTGTCAGATAATTGAAATTCTTTAGCTTGTTCCATGTATACTTTTCATTCCAATTCACCATTCAGAAATGCTGACTTGACATCCATCTGATATACTTTGAAACTCTTGTGGGGAGAAAATTCCAAAAATATCCTAATAGCTTCCATTCTAACTACAGGGAAAAATGTCTCTTCAAAGTTATGCCTTCAACTTGTGAGTATCCCTTGCATACAAGTCTTGATTTGTTTCTTATAAATTCACCATTTTCATTCAACTTATTCTAGAACACCCATTTTGAACCAATTACATTCGTATTCATAGGTCTAGGAACTAATTCCCATGTCTAATTCTTTTCTATTTGCTGCAACTCTTCTTTTATGGCTCTCATCCAACTCTCATCTTCACATGCTTCACACATAGACTTAGGTTCTATTTTAAAGAATGAACATAGATTTACCGTAGCTACTACTTTACTTCTTCTCTTCACACCATCACTCTTATCTCCAATTATTTGTTCCTCCAGATGATTCTTATGCACATACTTCAGAGTCCTAAAAATAGGTTCCAGTTCATTTTCTTCTTCTTCTTCTTCAATCTATTCTTCTTTCTCTTCCTTATTCTCTTCAGGTATTGGTACACCAATAGGATCATCTGGTTCCACTTCACTTATCTCAAAAGTTTTGTGCATATCCTCATCAACCTTTACATTATCACTCTCAACAATATTTCTTAATCTTTTATTGAAGCATTTGTATGCTTTGCTGGTAGTCGAGTGCCCAAGAAAAATTCCTTCATCACATCTAGCATCAAACTTCCCAATATTTTCATCATCTCTTTTAATGTAACATCTACTTCCAAATACCTTAAATTACTTCATAGTAGGAGTCTTACCAGTCCATAACTCAAAAGGAGCCTTTGTGCTATTTCCTCTAGTATGAACTCTATTAAGAACATAAAAAATAGTGGGTATCGCCTCTCTCCAGTACACATCAAGTACATTTGATTCTTTCATCATGGTTCTTGCAGCTTCCTGTACCATTTGGTTTTTCCTCTCAACCACTCTATTCTACTGAGGGGTTCTTAGAGCAGAGAAGTGTCTTTCTATGCCATGCTCTTCACAAAGTGCATTAAATTCGTGCTAGAAGTGAATTCTCAACCTCTATCAGATCTCAAACATTTGATTCTTAGGTTCACTTCATTTTCCACTCTTGCTTTGAACACTTTAAACCTGTCTAGAGCCTGCGTATTCTCTCTAGGAAAAGCAACCCATGTCATTTGAGAATAATCATCAATAAGGAGCATGAAATACCTATCACCATTTAGGCTTCCTGTTCTATTCAGACCATAGAGATGTATATGAATTAATTCCAACATTCTAGTAGTAGATTGCTTTTTTCCCTTAAAACCATTTCTTGCTTGTTTCCCTAACTGACAACTTCTGCAAATAGTATTAGGAGGCCTTGTGATTTTAGGCAGACCTCAGACAACATCTCTTGAACTGATTCTATCCATATTATGAAAGTTTACATGTCTCATTCTCTAGTGCCACAACCAACTTTCATTGACTTTAGATACAAGGCACTGACCATCAACACCCTGAAGATGATAGATGTTTCCTTGAGTTGTCCTTCCTGTAGCAACCATATCTCTGGATCTTTCTCTGATACACAAGTTTAAAATATTTTCTACACATATGTCCAACACTCAAAAGGTTATGCCTTAAACCCTTTACATAATATACATAATTAGTGTTATGTATTCCATCAAAACTAATTGTACCTTTCCCAACAATCTTTGCTTTTGAATCATCACCAAACATGACCAAACCACCATCATACTTTTTGAGTTTAGTAAAC
>VDFB02055333.1:0-17653 GCA_007258455.2 Sequoia sempervirens
CTACAAAAGAAGGTCGAGAATTGGTAAGGAATAGTGGTATTTTGTTGCTGCCAGAATGGGATTTAGCTTGTGCTGAATATCTTTCAACACAATAAAGAAATACGATAGGAATCTCTATGATATAGAAGAAGAAGGTACACTTGCACTATAGGGGTCCGCTTTCAGTGAGAAATGGGAAGCCTTGGCTATATGGTCTCTAGCCCCAAGCACAAGAAAGCTTGATATTGTTGAGCCTGCACCTAAATATAGTGGAGGCCTAATAATAAAAAGAGTATTAGAAACATCATCTCTAGAGGCAAAAAATATGTCAGTTCTTGCTGTACAATTTACAAGGGCCACTGCAGAATCTATGACTACAAAAAGGATAAGCTTAGGACATATTACAATAATTTGCTAGTTAAACATGAAAGGCTTGAGCAGTAGAATATGTAGTTGTAGACAAAGGTAGCATTATTGGAAGATAAGTTGTAGAGATTGCAACCTAAAAAGCCTAATCAAAATGATGTTGACTCCCCCACCACTTCACAAGAAGCTGTACCCCTAGAGTTTACTACTGAAGTAAGTTCTTCATGGGCAATTGTGCCATACATCATGGGAAGTGTGCCCATTTCAATAGTAGAACACCGTACATGAGAAGGGCCATAGGCTGAAAAATATGTCAACAAGGAAGAGTTTCTTAGGAAACTAAATGAATATAAAGAGAAATGCAATAATCATGATGAGGATATTTTCAAGAGAAACATGAAGATTTTTACTATAGTATTGAAACATTTGAACAAAAGAGTCAACAATAGGTTGAATAGTATTCACTATAGTTATTCATCCATGGTGGCTGCTATAAGGAATTTTGACATTGACAAAGAGAGAGCTATTCCATTGATGGAAATTTGGATCCCTAGGAAGAAGGAATTGGTATTGATGTCAATTGGAGTTAAACAAGATGCCAATCCCCCTAAAAAATTTAAACCTACTATGGTTCTTGTAGGTAAGATTGAAGGATACAGGGGAAATATTGAACCATTGGAGAACAAAATAAAAGAGCTGGTAAAATCCTTACAATAATCACATCATGGCCTTCTTCCATCCATTCTAAGGGATGATGATAGCATCGAAACTCTATAGGAGTGGAAAAATGAAACCAATAAAGTTATTTCAGATCAAGCTATGCTAATTTTTTAGAAATTTGATAAGGAAACATTGAAGATAAATATGGATATGTTAGCTCATGTTGAGACTGTCCTACTAGAATTTGATAAGGAAGCTAACTAGATTGTCACCAAGTATGCACCTTATAGAGAAAGGGATGATGAAGTCATGAATTTCAGCTGGCCCACTAAAGATGAATTCATAGCATGGAATGGCAGATACTTGGAAGGAGTGGTGGATTGATATGAAATGGCGGGGTGGTGATATGAAAATTTGAAGTCTGCAACCATGATGAATAACAGATAAGTGAGAGTTGCACTGCATAGCCTGGATTAGTACAGATTAGGATTTTGATAAAGTATAGAAAATATAGTGCATCTTCTTCAAGTTAAATTGATGACAAGGCTATAGACGTGGACATATCTTTTGTCTTTTCTTTTCTATTTCTGTCATGCTTTTCTTCTTTCACTTTGTGTGTATGGGAAAAAATTTTGAGGTAACTGTTTGAAGATACCTTTTGAAAATTGGACAGGATCTCCAATGATGAATGAAAACCACTTTCATTTCCCCACATGTTTCCCACCTCTTGGGAATGCAATGCAACTGAATAGGGGAATCTTTATTATAAGCTATCCAATTGGATTTTGACATGTGTACTTTATGGCCTAAGGCTTGTTTTGCTCCTTCATTTCTATAAGAAGGAATTTAGGGCCAAAAAGTAGGGGTTCGTTGGTTTGCAATCAACACTATGAATTATAAAAGGAATATCAAGCATGTTTTAGAGTTTTGTCTTAAGTTTAGAGTTTATTGTTATGTATGTAATTTTGATAACAGTAAAGCAAATGCAATACAAAGTAATACCAATTTCATGGCTATTGTCTCTACTTGTACTCATTTTATGAGTTATGAATGAAAGTAATCCAAGATTCCTTTTGTTTGTCTTTGTTGTTTCTTAATGGATGTTTAATTTCATTCCTACTTTTTAGTTTAACAAATTAATGTAAATGCTTGGATGAGATTGTTAACTCATAAGAATTAGGTGCTAGGATATTTGTAACCAGTAATGATCATGATTGTAATAGGGGAATGTTGTAATCCAATATTTCTTGAGACTATATTGCTATTGTTGAGTTGTTATATGGTTATATAGGTTGAGAATTGACTCCATGCTTGGGATAAAGGAATTGGTTTTTGCAAAGTATTCACAACATAGTTAATAGGATGATTCATTAGCTAATCACTTTTATTTTACAAACTTTCAAATGGATACCACTGTAGTTTTTTTGTGTTGAGTTCTGCCTTCTCATGCTCCAAGTATAGGACATTGATAAATGAACTGCCAACTTATATTATGTACTATGTTTTTGAGTAATTTTATGAGAAGTATTTGCTTTCGATTAGGGGTAAAAAAATAGGTTTTTATGGGATCTTGGAACCTAATACAAGATTAAGAAAGCTACAAATAATATAGCCCATATACCAACAAAAGCCCCATAACAACCTCTAAAATATTGTCATGACTACATGCGGTGCACCTTACAAACAAGCAAGGAACTGAAACCCTTTAACAACCTAGTTTTATCTGGGACTAGAAACCTAGCTTAGATAAACAACAAACCTACCTGCATCAACCAAGCATCAATAAACTAGCTACTTAGAGAATACACCCCTGAGCCAAGAGAGATAGTCCTCTTGATAGTGTAGATCACCATCAAGCCCCTAAACAAAAACACTAGCATCTCCAAAAACCCCACCTCAAAAGGGGATACTATGGAGCACTGAAGCACAATAACCTTCATGTAACAACGCCCAACCTTAAATGCCAACTCCAACCCCACCTTAATAGGAGGGAGCTCCTTTCTATAGGAGATGAGGAAATGAGAGCCCAAACCTCCAATGACTTCACTCATTAGCCCACACAAGCTCTCCCTTGTTAGGAACAAGCAGATAAGAAAAGAACTCTCCACCTAATCTACAACAAACACCTTCCCCTCAATAGGAGATGGCTCCACCTTAATGGGATCATATTGTCAATAGCAGAAATGTGAAGCATTTGTTATTGACAATGTGTTTAATTATAGTCGCTTAAATTCCTGAGTATACATTGTGGGATTACCCTCCCAAGTTTCATAGAGCCCAAAGTATACATTGTGGGATCACTCTCCCAGGTTTCATAGAGCCCAAAGTGGAGTAGAAGTCTTGCTACTTTTACACATTCGTTGGCCAATCCCTTTGGAGTACTAAGAATTGGAAATGGTAAAGTCCATAGGTATTTCTGAAGATCAGTTTGGCTCTTAAAAAATTACCAACACCCCCAAGGACTAATTTTTCACACAAGTACAATAGATGTCCCTTGATAGGAGAGATAAAATGAGGATATGAATACCCCCCATAAAGAAAGAGCTCTTATGCCAATGATGAACACCTGAAGAAAAAACATGATACAATGCCTGCAAACAACTTCTTCCCCTTAGGAAGAAACATATCCACTAGTGATTCAAGAACCCAATCCAAATCCAAATGATGTGTGCCTCTAAGAACTATTCAAGTGTCCACATGTCAGAAAGAGATGATGGCAATCTTGAAACCTATGAAGTATGGTATAGAAAAATCTCCAAAGATGATGAAGGTGATGGGCTAATAATGATGATGTAGCTACCAACAAAGAGGAGATGAATTTCCTCAAATTAATACTTCAAATATGTAATATAGGACTCTACAAACAAGGATGATATTTTTCCAAGATATGAATCCAAAGTAGTTATGTATGGAAGAAGATGAATGGCATACTACACTAAACCAATAGGATCCAAGGATGTGGCAATGCCAAGCTGATCAAGAATAATAAAAGATGGTGATGTAGTATCGATCTAAAGAGAGGGAACATGAAGATAAGTCTTTAAACCATGAAAATATGCAATACCTATGATATGCTTAGGATACTCTAAAGTATCATCATCAAAGAGTATACAATCTATGCCTGCAAGAGGAATGAGGCAATCTATAATAGGATACTCTAGGTATGGAGAGATATGAGAGTCTTCATGGATCTCCCAAAGTCAATTTCAAAGTGTGTGGGGACAATCAATGTTCTATACAACACACATAGTGTTAAGATTAACACTAGAAAAAATCACTCCTACAACATGATCACTAAGAATATTCCATGTTGAATAAATCCCTATTGTATATTGTGTAGGTATGAGTCCATATAGATAAGGGAAAATTTCAAGCCACTTGAGATGTGTTAGGATGTTATTTTTCCAAGACTCATAGTTCTCCTTTTCTAGAATGACCATAGAAGGATGAACAAAAAAACCCATGATACTTCCTCAAATGAAAAAAATAAGACTAATAACCTCAGTGCATGTAAGTCAGATTAAATGAAGTCATCTAATGCAAACAGGTCCTTTCTAGGTGCTAAGACATCCAAGTAATTAACAAAAATATGAATTCACAAAAAATGAATAAATTATACTTGGAGAAGAATATGGAAAAATTGCATGAATGGACCTGAAGAGCCTTGAAATACCTTTCCAACATCACTAGAATCACAAAAAACAAAGATACAGCTAAAATTTATGAGCGCATAAGAGAAAAATGAATATCTTATTTTGACTAAAAATAAAATAAACTAGAAGAAACATCTAATGATAATACCTACACCTCTAGAAATTACTTAGAACTAGCTTTTCGATGATATCTTGTTTTCCTAATTTTGACACGGTATGCCCAAGTTATGCCAAAAAGAAAAAAATAGCTCATTTAAAGAAAGTTAGGGCTTGGAGAGGGCTGAAAAGGTCGTTCATATGATTGACGTCATGTTGAAATCAGTAGGAATATCTAGGTAATATTCCCTGTGCGTCAAAAAATATCGATCCCCTAAAAATCATAAGTAGCCAAAATATTCTTGTCTATCACATAATATGCCAAGGTTTTGATAGTTGGAATATTCAGGGAGTATTCTTGATGTATGCTGACACAAGCAGTGGGTGGATCTGCTAGAATCTTTATAGTATTTTAGTATGGATTGTCCTTGTAGACACGTCAAATTTTCATTATGCATATTCATCCGCTCAATAAATAAATAAAATGCATCACATCCATTCACCTAGTAAATCAGGTTCTTATCATCAAAAGCTCAATCATAGTTTAATTAAATAAATCAAGCTTTATTTAATTAAAATCTCAAACATGCATCTTCCATCCTTTTCTGATTTAAATAAAACAAATATTTAAGTCTTAAAAGTCAAAATCATCTAATCCGCATTAAATCAGCATAATCATCATCTATTTAATCTAACCCCGACAAATACTCACCCACTTGCATTTTCATCTAGATTTGGCCACTTGCACAATTTAAATTGCATTTAATTGATTTATCAAAATTATTTATTTTCAACTTGGCATAAAGCGAAGAATATTCTCCAAGTTTGAATCTCCCCCAAAGTTGATACGATAACTAACAAAGATTTATGGTGCATTACACGCTCTTTACATGTCCCTTCCAAAGTTAAAATCCTGGCATTTATTGAAATTTGACCAAATTCTCCCTCCTACACCTTCCCAAATCTCAGACAACCATTGGCCTATCACCACTTGACAAGTGTCATCTTCTCATTGGAGGATCTTTATTCCCACATTCACCATCTTGGCCAATCTCTCATCAACAAAATCTATAAAAGAAGGCTTAATCCTCATTCATAGGATCCACAATTTTATGCAAGGTTACTCTCTTGGTTTGAGAAATAATCTTTTTCTTCATCTCCATTGCAATACATGATCATTTTAGCTATTGATCAAGGGTTGGGAAAGGGTCACTAGCACATGTGACACCAATCCACTATGGAATAGGTAATTTGTGGTTGCTTTTATAATGATTTTAGTTTTATTTCATCCTTTGTTGCATTTTTAAAGCATTTGCAAAGTATTTCATAGGGTCATGCATGAGGAATTTGTGATTTACTAACCTTGTATGAAGCTTAGTCTTTTGCAGATTTCAAAAGCATGCACCACATTTGGCACTAGAGGGAGGGCATATCAATTCATGTATTAAGGTCTGATTTCTTTTATGCATGTTACTAAAAAAAATTAAAAAAATTGACTCCAGCATGTACAGGGAAAGACTCCCATCGGCTCTTGAAACGCCCCGATGACTATTTTCAGATTTTGCAGCGAGCCTATTGTCAAGGAGCACTGCATATTTTCCATGCTTGCTACCATGTTTGAAGTTGGTAGAAGAAATAGTAGTTTTGTGTCCTAAAGGAATAGTGAACCATCTGTAGAAGCTTTTGTAATCTTCTGTTTTATTATATCCTGACAAGAAGTCGTATAGGATTCATCTTTACAACAAGCCAAAGTCCTTGAGACGTAATGAAACAGTGAAGAAGGAAACATTTATGAGCATGAGCCCACTTTGCTTTGCTTTCAATCGCTTTCTTTGTGCTTTCCTATCGATCTAGTTTTTATTGAAGAGCTAACCAATCATATGTCATAGAACTCAGTTGCCCCCACTGTCTGTTCATGCATATTGTGACATTTTTTGAAAAAAGCTAAGTCAATCAATCCTCTAACATGAAGCAGATTATTTGTTTAATCGATGGACAATCAAGATGAATTCATTGAGTTTCTTCACAGTTAATTATTTCTCCATTTGTTACTAACAGAACTTGCTTTGGGAAAGGTGAGTTTAGTTCGCCATTGCTCCACCTAAACTCGTGTACTCTGCAGATTAAAGGTTCCCTTTTAAAAGTGACAAAGAAAGAATTGTAGCGACTTCAAAGAATCATTATTGGAATGGACCCCAGGGAGGCTACTTAAGGGCGTGATTCCTCAAGTCTGCTGTGCGCTAGTCACCATCATATAGGTATTCGGCCTTTAGTTCTTTAAGCTGTTGCATTTCTCTTTACCATACACTGGATCCTTTATCAGCTGAGAAGTGTTTGATTCTTTTTGTGCATACTTGCAAGTGCGTAGACATTTGCTAAACCTTTGTATTATTCCAAATTAGCAAAGAATATTACCTATTGGATATTTGAATATTTCCAAAGATTTGATAGTGAAATCTCATTTCTGTTCGTCCTTTTCTAGTGTCAGGTTGACCTCCGTGCATTGACTGGCAGCCTGTTCATTGTTACATGATGGCAGATGAAAAGGGGAAACATAACTTTTACCTACCAAAAGCATAAATTTGAAAATCTCTTCAATGATATAGAGCGCGGTTTTGTTTTTTCTTGTTTTGCCTGCCATCTGCACACTGTTAGTTACTTAAATGTCACTATGCACGTCCTTGCTGGCGCGTAGTCTTTAGGAAAGGAGGAGTTTGATTAGTCCAAGATGTTCTTTATATTTGTCAAAATGAGAACTCTCTACACTGAATGGCGTGTAAATCAAGAACAAGCATCCAAAGCAAAAGCGTGTATTTTACAATCTTAGTTCATCGTATTTATTTCATAGGCAGTGATAGTAAACTTGCAAATATTTCCTTTTGACTCTTATTCATTTCATTAATATCATTGTCAGAGAACATCTGCGTGCCAAAAAGGGCTACTTAGGGAGTATCAAATAGCAGATTTGAAATTAAAAGCAAAATCAACTAGCGAGCTTTTTATTTATGTTCATCAACAAAGGTTATTAGCAATTGTTTTAATTTGGTTGAGTGCAGTTTAGTGATTCATAATCCAATATTCTCTCATATTACATGCTTAGTAATTTTATAATAAATGTCATAATGTTATGTTATCACATTTATTATGATCATTTTTGATAACCCACATTGGAGATGATTATTACATTTGAGGTTATGATTCTCACATTTGAAATTGAAGAGAATACTTTTGAGAGATTTTTTTTCTTTTAAGTTGATTTTTAACAAATGTGATGCCTTCTCAAAATAGGATCATTAATGATTTACTTATAAATCCTCCTTTTATTATCATCAATTATGATCATGTTATTGTTTGAAGTCAAATTGGATTCTCACATAATTGTCTTTTTGTTTATAGGTACCAAAAGTGAACAAAGGCAAGTGAAAGGTAGAAAGGAAAAGCGAAAGGAAAAGGTACAAAGCGAAGGAGGAGGCTAGCAAACGAAAACAAAAGGAGGAGAATTTTTTTGAAAACTCAAAGTGTTTTTAAATGCTTTAAGTGTTTGATCGACACTACTTCATGAAGTTGTTTATCTTTTCGTTTAAGAACACTAATTTTCATTTGGGTCTAAAACGAACAATTTGATTTTTCATTGCAAAGGGCTTAAAATGAATCTTAGGACAAACTCACTAGATTTTGTTTGAGGTTAAGAATTGAACAATCAAAACTCACACTTCATTTTGGTGCTTAAAACGAACTCACAATTGCTTTGAAGGCTATAAAATGAACAAGTGCTTGAATTGTGTTATTTTGTCTTTTGATTGCGTATCCTCTCCCCTTGCGCTTCGTGCGATCTAGGGTGCAAGAGAAACACTCAAAATAAATTTTATTGCTTTGAAACACTTTAATTTGGGCTTAAAAATTGAACATTTTGTGCGAGTGTGAGTAGGGGCATTTTCGCGTACATTCTCTTTCTTTGTGCCATCAAAGATCGATCAAGTTACGAATTGTGTTTTTGCTTGCTTTTGTTTATTTTAGAGGGCCTGCCTTGGGGAAAAAGTACTCACCCAAGGGAACGACTCAACCGGTAACACTCTAAAGCCAAGAGTATTTCTAGCCAGGATATAAATGTGGGTATTGGTTAAACGCCATTATCCGCAGAGTTGGCTCCAACAAGATGGATCGAAAGGGGACTCTTTCGTATGGGTCAATCTCCATGAATGGAAAGTCCTTACTAGAACCCATGTGCTAGAATTTTCCAAAATCCTTAATCTATTTTTTGGTGCAAGAATGGTCATTCTGAAGCCACCCCACACTCTTATGGTCTTCTAGTAGAGATGGAAAGCATGCCATGGGAGTTTCATGGGTGTTGATGCTTGGCTGCCCTGATTGACATTAATGAGCCATGGAGGGGAGCCAGTGGGGTCAAGCATCTAACCATCAGCTAGAGATAAGCGTAGCTAGACTTGTCCAAGTGGGAATCCAACAAATATTGTCTTACACATCCATAGGGCTTGTACTTGTCTTCGTTTGAAAACACAATGTTGTATTAAAAAACATTTTGCAAACAAACATTCAACATGATTCTCAAAATTTCAAACCCTCTTGAAGACAAATATCATTGACTCAATCCATATGCTATTTCTTTCCCTTGGGATTCACATCCTTAGAGGTTCCTAAGCATTGGATTATACCTCAATTTGTCTTCTTGAGTAAACAATAGGAAAACCCTTGCCTTAAGTTCATTGAATTTCCACATAAAATATCTTGTGGGGTTTAAAGAAATTAAGACATTGGACATCTTAGTTTGAAACTTTAATCAAGAGTGTGTTTATGGTAAAAAGAATACACTAATCAAAGATAACAAATTGGACCCCACACATGTGCTCGATATCTTTTGGTCATATTGGTCTTTTGATTGCTCTTAGAGAAAAGTGTGTTCTTCAATACCTTGGCCTAGTAAACAAAGTCTCTCTAAGTCTTTTAAGATCAAAATCAAACACTTCATCCATCTCACACATTTATCAAAATCCCATCCCAACAAACAACTTTAGAGCTTTTGAAAACATCATTCTAGACTTAGGTGCATCATCAAAATCAAAATCACCTTGTTTAGTTAGGTGTATGGGAATGCATCCTTTCTCATACATTTAATTAAATCAGAAAATCCTTTGAACAAGTTCATCCTAAGATCACATCCAGCATCTTAGGGTTTACAAGTTCATCATCCAAACCAAACAATCAAAAATCAAAATCCTAAGTCTAGCATTGATCCAAAGTTCCTAAACGTTCATCACTCTCATCATTCACCCCATTCATTCTTCATATCATCATTGATCCTAGAACACCTTAGAGGTCAACAAGGTCAAAACACAAGAAGAACATGGAATATAAACTAGATTCATACATCATGAGCGGTCCAAACCAACCAAACTATCCAAGCCTCACGAAACCATGGGATTATGGAAACTCGCATCCATACATAGGATCACTATCTCCTATGAATATCAATAGCACAACGAATGTGAGTATGCCCAATCTGAATTTTGGAGCACATCTCCCCATGATAGATTTAAATCAAAGTCCAAACTTACAATTCTATCCTCCATACAATCAATACATAAGTCTTCAAACAAGCAACATCATCCCACCAAATCCCTACTTGCCAAATGTGGATGTACCAAGTGCAAGTTTTCGAAACATGAATCCTAACTCGGAAAACTTTGGAAAAATGATTCCCAATACCAACAATGTTCATCCTATCATGCCAAATCTGAACATCATCCCAAATCAGAACATTATCCAAAGTCAATTTTTCCATAATCCCATTCAAAAACCGCAAGTAGGCATCCCAAATCCACTTAAACAAAAGCCAAATCAACTATCTCAAGTGAGTCAAGATCAAAATCAAGAACAAATTTGGCGAGATCAAATTGCGGAACTTTCCAAAATAGTTGAGGCATTGTGCCAAGGGAAATCTCCACCACCATTATGTACATCATTCCTTGGTTTAGGGCTTCCCCCTTTACCTAAAACCAATCATGCCATCCAAATCAATCCACCTAATGTCAATCACACCATCACGTCAAATCCTTCGAATATACCATCGACATCACACCAATGGATTGTATCTAATCAAACAACAATGTTGATCCCAACCAATCAAAATATGGTCTCCCAAGGAGCTATCACCCTGGTCATTCCAACCATCACTATCCCTTCAATCATTCCAACCACCACTATCATGCCCATCACATCTCAAACCCCCACAATCAATCCAAGCGTATCTCAACAACTTGGCACTACATCAAACACGATTCCAAATACACCACCACTACCACCAAAACCAAGTGCAATAAGTCAATATCGTCACATTGCACTAAAAGCACATCAAGCCTACCAAAAAATGCTTCAACAATATCAGGTGGTTCCACAAGCCTCTCAAGCTACCCAAAAAACACAAGCACTAACACAAAAAATGATTGGGGATAACAATGGGAATTCAACCATTGGTGATAGCATTGATAATCTCCCCACCACAATTGATGAAAGCATTGTTCAAGATTTATCCATCAAAGAACACATTGGAGATGTTTTTATCTCATTTGAAGATCAAATCGACATATGTCAAGAGTCACTTTTGAATCACTATCAAAATCCACCAACAAAAATCAACAATGAGCCAATTCAAGAAATATCAACATCACTTGACTCTATGGTCGAAGACATTCACAATCTCTCCATCGTAATTGTCGAAAACAATGATCAAAACATCTCCAACGAGGATCACATTGAAGTTGTATCTACACAATCCGATGATCAACTCACCATACATCAAGAGCCACTTTTTAGTGATCTCTTTCAAGGAGTGTTAGGATTATTTGATCCAATTGACATAATGCACAATCAGTTGACCTATGATCATATTGAAAATGTCTCTACATTTCCTTATGAGTTAGAGGACATATCTCAAAAGTTTATTCCAAATCATGATCAACATCTTTCACCAAGGTCTAGCAATGGTCCTTTCCAAGACATGTTGACCCCTTTTGACCTCATGGTTACAGATACTGAAAGAACCCTAAACTCGACACTTGAGGATATTGAACCACTTACCATGTACAATGATGACATCCAAGAACCATTTATAAGAAATCCATCCTTTGGAACTGATCCATGTTAGAAACTTGATCTAAAGCATGTCGAAAGCAACTCCGAAATCATTCAAGATCAAGAATTTGTATCTTCAAGATACTACAATCATCTAATGGACACTCTCCTATCTATGCAAGATGATCATATCCACGTAGCACATACTCCTCCACCTACCCATGAGATGCTTTCTATGGATGGACACATAGATGATCTTCATCTGGAACAAGATTGTGTTACACAAAAAGAGCAGATTATTAACTCCTATAGTCAAACGGAGTTATCAACATCACGATCAGATATATCCCAAAATCAGATTGAGGAAATCATGAATAAAGATATCAAACATTATCTACTCAAGGAAGAAAATCAGACAAAACAGTATAATCCAGAATTAGCAGAGCAACAAATGGAAATAATGTTGTCTATAGTGATCATTGATCAGAGAATGCATTTTGAGCAAGAGCTCTTAGAACAAGGAGATTGAAAGCATAAAGGTACTACTTCCGCCATATTGGGGGCAACTTTATCTAGTGCAAACATCAACATAGGGAGCACAAAGAATCCTTATGATGAAACTAGTGTCAATACTACAACTAGCCACGTCACGAATCTTCGTCCACCCATCACCCCATCCACAAATTGGGACCAACGTCAAAAGGAATATCTGAATCAAAGTACGAAGAATGTTATCAAATCAAAAGAAGCTGAGAAGCATAATGGAAAAATCAAATACATATGGATACCAAAGAATACAAAGAAAGATCATCCCTATCAAACTCCATTAGTCAAAGAAACAATGGGGCAAAATACAAGAGGGAAAAGTATCCATCGAAGAAGTCCGCAAAAGCAAAAGAAGGCTTTTCAAGCAATGTACAAAGTGTATCAAGCAGTTGGTCCTAATTCCACGCACACTTCCGTATCCACCCATCATTGCTCATCTTCCCAAGTTTGGAGAGTCAAAGATTCAAAGCTGTCAACCAATCCATCTCTTATCCCTAAACACACTCCATCCACACCTCCACGCATAATATCCAATTCTTACATTGACCATGTATTGGCAACAACCCTTCATCATAAGGATTCAGAAGGCAATCTATCACGATGTGCGCACAAAGACAAAGTCAACTCTGGTATCAACGAAGTAGATCAAGAATCCCAAAAGTTGCATTCAATTGCACGTATCTTAGCAAAGCAGCTTCTTCAAGTAGGATATCGATGGCACATTATGACAGGGGCATCTACATCAACAACACTTTGTGATTTAGCATGAGTTTAAAATCTTTCAAAAAAAATCAAAAAAATCAAAAAAGCAAAAAATCCAAAAAAAATCAAAAAAAGGATTGAAAACAGTAAAGAGAAAAATAGTCATCTAGTGAAAACCGCATGGGCGGCACTTTGGGCAAGACCATGATGAAAACCTGGCAAACAGGCGTCATGTGTAGAATCGAACATCTACGTGTGCTAGTTTAGATGAAAGCATCTCATCCCATCCGTAATAAATTGAGCATTCCATCCATCTTATCCATAATAAATCCATCCATCCATGAACCATTTATCAAATCCATTCGCATCTATCTGCATCCGTCATCTTAGTTATCTTGATCTTGATGAAATTTTGGGGCACGCTTTACACTTGCGTATGGTAAACATCTTGACATGGGTCATTTTCATCAATCCTATCCTATGCAGCATTATCTAAGCTATGAAACACTATCCAAATGAACATTCGTTATTCGAGCACCTTATCTTATCACAAGATAATCCATGTCCCTCCATCCATACACTTATATGAGAATCCACCCATCACATTCCATACATTGCTAGACAATGGGGGCAGATATGTACATCTTGCTTCGAGAATAAATCTTGGTCTATATCCTCCAGCTTATGTGGCGATTCGAACATTGGAAAACACAAAATCAAATTGGTCAAGCATTTGCAATCCAAAATATGAATCACTAGCCCATGGCATATTTTGACGAGAAGAAATTCCATATCAATATTCATCATTCATCGAACATCAATCCAAACAATTGATATCAGTCACATCTAATCTGCACGTCAACGTCACATCAAATCATTCAATCAACTTTTGATCCAAATCAAGCTTCATCAATCATGATCAATCAAATCCAATCAAGAAATCATCAGGATATCCTTGTGTTGCTTAACACTATCCTTGCATTGTTGTGCATCCTAAACAATGTTATCATCATCAGTCTTGATCAAATCATCATCAATCCATCATCATCTTGGGGATATCTTTCCCAATCCTTGTGTTGCTTAACACTATCTTTGCATTGTTGTGCATCCTCAACAATGTTATCATCATCATCAATCCATCGACCCGATCAATCAACCTTAGCTTGGTTTTTAGCAAAATTCTCGAATAGAGCACTGATATCACATCCATATCAAAATTGTCAAAATCATGCAAAAATCCAAAAAACATCCAAATCATATCATAATCCAAAAACAAGTCAAAAACATAAAACATAAAAAATATTGGAATCCAAACTACATTGTCTCTAAGCTTAAACATAGGCAAGGCTAATCTTTGATCAGCCCCCGAGACATCAAAATCCAAAAACATTCGTAAAACATCAAAATCCAAAAACATTAAAAAAAACACAAAATCCCAAAAACATTGGAAAACTGAAAATCAAAACATTTGTAAAACTTCGAAAAACACCAAAAACAGCCTCAAAACATTGCAAAACATCAAAAACATCCAAATATTTGAAAAATCCACCCATCCCATTTCGCTTTCACTCGAAATAATCAATCATCCATAATAAACTGATCATCACCTTCATCCTTTGGCAAAACAAATAGAAACAATCACAACAATTGGAAAAATCAATCTTCAATCGTAAAATCAAAATCGAAACAACAAACCTGTAACACAAAATCAAAATCTTGATCATTCGCAAACATGTCAATCAACGTCATATCAATATCCTATCAATCAACTTATCAAACCATCATCATCCTATACAATGCATGTCCTAGGATATATCGTTCTGACAATGGGCACCATTTTGGATATCACTTTGGATTCTTATCCTATCAAAACAAATCCCTTTGGCTAGAGGTATGAAGAACATTGGCTTGTTTGCATACTTGGTCTTTTCTTTTGATTTATCTTATTGCGCTCAGTCCAAGGACCTCTTGATGATATTCGAATGAAGGATTTAGAGAGATAGGAATGGGGCAACGATCATTATTCTTTTGTCTGTTGTGCTTGTTGGACGTTCTTGTAAAATAACTTGGCGAATACTTGCTTTGTTAGGTACGCCCTAGCAAGGTTTTCGTATGTCAAGTGTGAACAAGAATACTCCTATCTGCTTGTTGAGTCAAATTCCATCACACTAAGTACAACGCCATCTTGGTCCTTCATACCTTGATGCATCGTGCTTAGGCGTGTTATCAAACATAAAGTAAGTGACCCTTTGAAAATCCCAATCCTTGATAAGCGAATCATCATCATCAACATTTATCTATCATCATCATCTCTAATAAAGTCTTGACCAATCATGGACTTGTGGGATCCTCTTGTCATATCTGATTTCCACTCTAACATCATGCATCCGTCATGCATCCATCATGCATCCATCCTGCATCTACAAACCGTCAGCATACCACATAGCATTCATATCATACATCATAGGAAACATCGATCATTTCACATTTCCATTCATATCATTATCATAATATAGATCTGTTAGTCTAAGCATCTCATAAATCATCCATTGCATAATCATAGCACATCACATCATCAATCTCATCCATCTCGCATCATATAATTATTTAAGTTGTTTAGGATAATATAGATTTGTTATTCTAAGCATCTTAAAATCATCTCATTTGCATCATCATCCATAACCATCCATTTTGAACCTCTTTATCGTGAGATCGACCCTCAAATTGAATCTTTTCGCTCGATCTCTCGAGGGGGCAATGTACCAGTGTACTTTCTGCTGGGGCATTTGAAAAATCAGAATTTTTTTGAATTTTGATCACGACAAGTTTATTCTTTGAACCAACGCAACAAGTACATTGCTTCAAAGAGGGGAAAAATGTAGACACGTCAAATTTGCATTATGCATATTCATCCACTCAATAAATAAATCAAATGCATCACATCCATTCACCTGGTAAATTGGCTTCTTATCATTTAAATAAATCAAAAGCTCACATCATAGTTTAATTAAATAAATCAATCTTTTCATTTGTTCAAATCTCTCAAACATGCATCTTCCATCCTTTTTTAAGTTTAAATAAAACAAATATTTAAGTCTTAAAAGTCAAAATCATCTAATCAACATTAATCCAGCATCATCATCTATTTAATCTATACGATTAAATACTCACCCATGCATTCTCTCTAGATTTGGCCACTTGCACATGAAATTGCATTTAATTGATTTATCAAATTATTTATTTTCAACTTGGCATAAAGGAAGAATATTCTCCAGTTTGAATCTCCCCCAAGTGAACATGTACACTAGCAGAGCATTTATGAGGCATTACGTGCCATGTCAACTTCAAAGTCAAACTCAGCATTTATTGGAAAATTTGAATTCAAATTCTTCCTCTCATGGGCACTCTTCCCAAATCTTGCACAACCATTGACCACTCACCATTTGACAAGTTTCATCTTCTCATTGGAGGATCTTTAGTCCCACATTCACCATCTTATTACAATCTCTCATCAACAAAATCTATAAAAGAAGGCTTAATCCTCATTCATAGGATCCACAATTTTATGCAAGGTTACTCTCTTGGTTTGAGAAATAATCTTGTTCTTCATCTCCATTGCAATACATGATCATTTTAGCTATTGATCAAGGGTTGGGAAAGGGTCACTAGCACATGTGACACCAATCCACTATGGAATAGGTAATTTGTGGTTGCTTTTATAATGCTTTTAGTTTTATTTCATCCTTTGTTGCATTTTTAAAGAATTTGCAAAGTATTTCATAGGGTCATGCATGAGGAATTTGTGATTTACTAACCTTGTATGAAGCTTAGTCTTTTGCAGATTTCAAAAGCATGCACCATAGTCCTGCATTGTGATTTTTTGCTGCACCAAGAATTTTTTTTGGTCATCAGAATATTGATCGATGCCAGTTCTTTATGTCATTAGGTGGCTATGACTTGCCACCAATGAGCTTTTTGTGGGCCACCGATAGGTTTTAAAGACCTAGTGATAAGGCCATGTGGGCCTTGAGAGTTTGAAAGCTTTAATGCACCTATGCACAATGCGTTTTAACAATCAAAAAATATATATTTTCTTTGTTGACTATTTTTTTTCCTTTTTTTTCAATTTGTGCTTGGCAAATTTTTTTCAAAAAACCAGAGACCTTTTTCACCTAGAGGAAAATTAATTCAGCCTAGGTATAGATCCATACGACTATTGTATAGATCATATGAAATTCGCCTTGGATCTTGTGCCCCTAAAAAAATGTTTATTGCAACTGCTTAGATTTGAGTGAATTGAAAGATGTTCTTAGGGTTTTTAGACATTCTAGACTCAATGATGATGCTTGTTTCACCTTAGTATGAGCCTATTTTCCCTCAAGGTCAATCACCTACAACTAAAACACCTATTGTTGTCACATAAAACTGCACCCTATTGAACAAGGACTTTAGTGTTCTAATGACACAATGGAAGCAACCTCAAGGTGCGAGACCTTGCGTAAATGAGGTTGAGTCTTCAGAGAAGGCCAAATTCCTCTTCTAATCAAAGTGAAAATGTGTTG
>VDFB02055334.1:0-11562 GCA_007258455.2 Sequoia sempervirens
TGTCTTCATTTTCAAACTTGAGAGAATATTCCATTTTTTATGCCAATTTGAAAGAAAATGATGAATTTATAAATGAGTTAAAATGATTTATTGGTGCAAGTGGGAAAAGCTAGAGGATGTGATGGGTGATTAGATTAGTTTAATCAAGATTAGATTAGCTTAGGTGATGATTATTTGATTTTGACCCACTTGACAGTTTAACTATTTTGATTTATTTAAAACAAGAGGGGGAAATATGCATTTGGATTTCAATTAAATAAAGTTTGGTTTATTTAATTAAAAGGTTGATGTTTGATTTATTTAATTTAAATGAACAACCTTAGGAATGAGTTTAATTTACCTGATGAATAGATGAAGGTGAACTTGATTAATTTAATGAGGGATGAATGTGAACCTAGTTTACTTGATGAATGGACCTAATTAAATGCATGTTGTTAATTTTTCATGTCTACAATTACATATGCATACAATGCATGATACTGGATTGTATTTGTTGGCATATTTGTTAAGTGTACCCTTTTAGTTATTATTTCTTTCAGCCTCAAAAAGGATTTGTTGGAATGATAGGCTGTATATTAAGTGTGATAAGAAAGATTGGTTTCACCATTGATCAAAGTGGTGGACAATGTATGTTCTTTCTCAGGGGTTTGGTGAGAGCCCATGGGGCTCCATGACCCAATATGGTAGGGCGGAGAGCAGGCCTTGTTTTGTTGTCTTTCATTTCATATTTTCTATTTTTGTTTAGTTGCATTGTGGGTCTTTAAGTTGGTGTTTGCAAGCACCTTATTGTCTTCATCATAATATATGCATATGTATATGTATTTGTATATATGCATGTGCAATCAAAAAGTGTATAACTAGTTAAACGAGTAACAAAGAAACAACAACAGAAAGGAAAGTTATTTTGATGTGACAATCACTCCAAAGAAAAAAAGGAAACAGATGTCCAGTCAACAGAAATGATAACAAATATCCAAAGTCACAATTAGGCATGGTTGTTTGGAAATCAAGGCAATACGACAATTATCTCTAGAGAGTCTTGCGCATAAGGGGAAATTGTAGATAGATTTGACATCAACACCTTGCACTTAGCTTCAAAGTTAATTCTTACAACTTTGACTATTGTTGTTTTAAGCCTTGTTTTTAAATTATAGGTTTGAGTTTTAATAGGAATAGTGAAAACAAATATATGAATATTTTCTACATCTAATGCCATGTACATACATTTCTACATGTACTTTATTAGTGTGTATATTTCCAGACAATAAATTCCTACATATGCATCCAATGCATGATGCTAGATTGTATTTGTTGGCATATTTGTTAAGTGTACCTTTTTAATTATTATTTCTTTTAGCCTCAAAAAATGAGTTGTTGGAATATAGACTGTATATTAAGTGTGATAAGAAATATTGGTTTCACCATTGATCAAAGTGGTGGATAATGTATGTTCTTGATCGGGGGTTTGGTGAGAGCCCATGGGGCTCCATGACCCAATATGGTAGGGTGGAGGGCAAGCCTTGTTTTATTGTGTTTCATTTCATATTTGCTATTTTTTGTTTAGTTGCACTGTGGGTCTTTACGTTGGTGTTTGCAAGCACTTTATTGTCTTCATCGCAATATATGCATATGTATATGTATACGTACATATGAACATGCATGCAATAAAAAAATTGTAGTGTTTTTTTAGATGGAGGCTACAATTAAGGAAATCATAGTGCATAACCATAAGTAGTACCAGCTTTACACTCTCCTTTAAAGAGTGCATCATACCTTCCATTCCTTGCAGAATCCATTGAAAATGCATTACATGTGCATAGATACATTTGCATATACATATACATATATGTATGCTTTGGTTATTCTCCATAAGGAACTATTGAAAAAAGAATTGGTGCTTGTGCCTGTGCAGGTTTTTTATTTTATTTTTTTCACATGGTTTTATATTTCCAAGTAGAAAATCCCTACATATGCATCCAAAGCATGATGTCGATTACGACAACTTGGCTATTATTCCTTTCAGCCTTAGAAAATGATCTATTAGAATGATAGGTTCTATATTGACTATGATAAGCAACATTGGTTTCAACATTGATCATAGTAGTGGACAATGTGTGTTCTTGCTCTAGGGTTTGGTGAGAGCCCATGGGGCTCCATGACCCAATATGGTAGGGTGGAGAGCACACCTTGTTTTGTTGTGTTTCATTTTATATTTTCTATTTACTGTTTAGCTACACTGTGAGTCTTTAAGTTGGTATTTGCAAGCACATTTTTTTCTTCATCATAATATATGTGTATGTATATTTATATGGGTGTTGCCACAATAGTGGTTTACACTTTTTGGGAGATCTGATTTTTTTGATCACATATTTTTAGAAAATATAATGATTTAATCCTTGAAAAGTTCCATTTAAAGGATTCCAATTGAATATGGTTTGATCAAACCACCTTAGACCAAGCCCCTTGGATAGAACCCCACTAGTTTTAAATCATACCTATAATAGAGTCTCCTTTACACCTATCAAAATGTTGATAAAAAAACATTTTGATTTAACTTTCGAGGGGATCAAATGAATTCATTTAAAATTTATTTTTTGTAAAAGTATATATTCATTTATTATAAGCTTCTCTAGAAAGAATAATTTTAATTAAACTTAATTGATTATTATATTTATTTTTTATTTCTTATGAATGTAGGTTTTGGGAGAAAATCAAGCTCTCTATTCTACACGTGGAAAAATAGAAGATTATCAATTTATTTTTTTGAAAAAATGAGTGCACTAGATACTGAAGTTCTTGATCCAACAAAAAAAGAAAATTGAATTTTGATACACATACAAAAAAAGTTATGTGTTATACGATCGTGCTATGTCTAAATTGTAATTGGTTTGACTTTGAAACTTGATTAAAGAAAAAATATTCAATAAAAAAATCTCTAACCAAGTGGAAGCACTAGATATCAAAGTTAAAAATATAAGTCTGAAAGAATTATAATTTTATCCTTCATGGAAAAAAAGTTATGCATTATACGATGAACGTCACTTTTAAAAAATGTTATTTTCTGAAGAAAACTAGTTTTCAAGGGAGATGAAAAAACAAATGCAAACTAATTCCAAAAATTTTGGAAAAAATATATTTAGAATCTACAGACAAAATTTCATGAAACTCTAGTTTACATCATCTTCAAATTCCTCAGGGTTTAGCCGCTATAGGTGCCCGAAAGTGAAGATTTAGTTAAAAAAATTATTTCAATGTCCAGTTTGGCCAAAAATTGTAAACCACTATTGTGGGATCACCCATATATGCATGTGCAATAAAAAATATGAAGTTTTTTCAGATGGAGGCTGGAATGAAGGAAGGCACAATTGTAGTGTTACACTCTTCTTTAAAGAGTGCATCGTACCTTCCATTCATTACAGTATGCATCAAAAATACATTGCATATGCAGAGATACATTTGCAAATACATTTGCATATATGTATGCTTTGGTTGTTGTCGCTAAGTAACTATTGGAAAAAGTATTTGCATATATGCAGGTTTTTTTATTTTCTTTTATTTTTTTGTTGGACCATAGTTTTATATTTCCAAGTAGAAAATCCCTACATATGCATCCAATGCATGATGTCAATTGTGACGTCTTGGCTATTATTCCTTCCAGGCTCAAAAAATAATTGTTAGAATGAAAGGTTTTATATTGGGCATAATAAGCAACATTTGCTTCACCATTGATCATAATGGTGCACAATGTATGTTCTTGATCAGGGGTTTTGTGAGTACCCATGGGGATCCATGACCCAATATGGTAGGGTGGAGAGTAGGCATTCCTTTATTCCCTTTCATTTTATATTACCTATCTATTCATTGGTTGCATCGTTCCTCTTTAAGTTGGAGTTTGCAAGAACTTTTCCATCTTCGTTGTGATGTATGCATATGTATATGTATGTGTATAGGCATATATAATGAAGGAAGTGAAGTTCTTTTAGATGGAGGGTACAAGGAAGGAAGGAACAATGCATAGGAATAAGTAGCAGCGACGTTACATTCTCCTTCAAAAAATGCATCATACCTTCCCTTCCTTACACTCTCCATTGAAAATGCATTGCATTATGATAGATATATTTACATATACATATGAATATATGTATGCTTTGGTTGTTCTCAATAAGGCATTGTTGAAAAAAATAATTGTTGTGTGTGTGGGTTTTCTTTTTTTTGTGCATGGCTTTTTTACTATGGATTCTTTTGTTTTGTGAGTTTTCCATCTAGGGCACTGTTGAAACCAATATTGTTTCATTTATGACTTCTATTTTGTGTAAATGGTTGGAACACAGTAAAATAGTTAATGTTAAATAGTATATATTATTTTCCATAGGGCATTGTTGAGTGTTGTTATCTACCTTTTGCTATTTTGTTCCATATTCGATTAGCTTGACCTCTTTACTTATGCCATTTCCCTTTAAGTTGGTGTCTCCAAGAATTTTATTATTTTCCTCATATTATGATTGTAGGTTCCTCAGGCTTGTTCAAGTTCCAACCCTGCATCAAGTGTGGACCGTAAAAAGGAAACAAAATGTAAAAGAAACCAACTTTATTATGTGTGCCATAGAGACTAGATTTGTGCAAGTCGTTGAGCCAAATACTTGCAACAAAGAGGTACTGTAGATCAGCCTAACTTGGCCCTGCATGTCCAAACAGGCACACCACAATTGCAATCAAGCTCACTGGCAGAACTTGTTGACTACTATAGCCCCGCACCCCCATCCCTTTCCAACTTCTGCACAACAATCATAGTGAAGGCACCTTCGTAATAGGTGGTTGTAGACCTCAAAAAAATCTTACCAAGAATGGCTTTCCATCCACATCATTGGTCACCCACCTCTCAAGTAGCATGTTTGGTGATTCTTTTCACACTACAACGTAGTCCTTTTGTCGATGCATTGATGCTTTGTTTGATTTGAAAATTTGTAGCGTTTGCAAGGAAAGCTACGTTAGCATGAGAGTGTGAGCATCTAGTGTAGGCAACATGTGTTTTCGTTGTGCTTCTAAAAAGGGCATCCATAGATTTAGTTTAGTGAACAAGATGGATCTAGGCTCACAACCTCCCATTCTTGCAAACCTTACTCAAGTTGAAGAAATGCTTATAGCTAGACTTGCTCCAGTTTTGCAAGTGACCCATGCTAGAGGAGGCCAATACAAATATAGTGGCCATACTATAAGCTTCCTTCAAGACATCATGAACATTGCAAATTTTTTACCGCGTCATCTACATGATATTGAAGTGGTGATTGTGCAAAGAATTGGTGTTCAGGGGATGAACTATGATTACTATGTTTACTCACATCTTTGATCTTCTGCACACAATGAAAGAACCAACATATAACACAGTTGAACTAATGGAAACTCTAGAAAGTGTTTTTGATGAGGAAGTTGAGCTTGAGGAATCGTCATCATTTATTCCATTGATGCCCAACCCTCCTCGAGAATTGCAAGCAATTAGAGATGCCTTGCAGATTAAAGACATTAGTCAAAATACTTTTCTTTTTCCTAAGATAAATTCTAGCCCTATCAATGAATATAATAGATAAGGGTTATTAAGCATGGATTTTTCCAATCTTGTTTCCCACTGACACATCAATGCCCTACAATTGAGAAGCATATAGATTCACTTACATCAATATGCATTACACTTGATGAGATACTATGATCATAGATTTGGGAAGCATGTCAGATACTCTTGAAGATGTTTCATGACAATGTCGTCCAGAACCCACACATAACAGCCTTGTACATGCACTTGTGGTTCACCATTTTTCATGAAGAGGTTATTGAGAGGCTTTTCCACACAAAGGAATACTGGTATAGGTATGAATGGAAACATCATGGATCAACACATGTCTACGGTTTCCTGTCGCTTCCAAGTTCCCCAAATATGGAAAATATTGATTGGTCCAACCCACATGAGCTTCAACAAGCAAAATACTTCTTTGATCTCTATGTTTAATCATGGAACCCTCATTCCCCAAATCAACTAATATCAAGGGCCACCACTCATCTTTGGAGGACTCATGCTTGCTTAATCATACACAAATCTCTTACATGGATCCAATGGTGGATTATGAACAAATGTTGAACATAGTGTAGAGGCATACCAAGTGTACTGAATACACTTTCCTTAGGAAAAAGGGACACCAATTACAATGTCACTACAAAGCTTTGTGGAATACACAACCATCATCAAAATTGGTGATTTATAGTGAATTGAACAAATCCTATAAACCAACAAGAAATGATGAGTGTATTAATATCCACAACCCTGAGATGCTTGCAATTTGGCGAGCAAACATTGATTTCCAGCTAGTCTTATCTAGACAAATTGTGCTGAACTAAATTTCCAAATATGCATCAAAGTTTGAAAAAAAATCTAAAAGCTATACTGATATCTTGTAGAGGCTTGCAAATACAAATTCATCTAGGGATAAAGTGTTGCTTGCGTATCAAAAATTCATGATGAACTTTTTATAGATCATGAAATTGGTGCATAAGAAACATGCCATATGCTACAAAAGTTCCCCCTTGTCATCTCAAGCTGGCATTTCTTGTCTTTGAACATCAACTAGCAGAAATTCCACCATTTGAAAATAGTTGATAGTGATGACGAGCTTGCAAGTGGTTATACTCATTGTTACATGCAAAGACCAGTTGAAATGGAGACAATATCCCTTATTCAATCTGCACAACTATATACATATAAAAAAAGTCACAAAGGTGCAGGCTAGCGTCCCCAGCCATAGCCTACTATCATCATTGTTTACCGCTATTCAACACTGTCCCCCCCAGAGCAAAGTGATACCTTTGAAACATTTTACTAGTCATAATTGCTACTATACAAGCCTTTCCAAAATGTCAAGGCATACATAGGCCTCACAAAAGAAAGCATAACACAGAATTGGAGGTTATTTTATGTTGTTGGCTATGACCCTTGGCATGTCAATAGAGTTTTTCCTGCACATTATATTTTTAATATGGTATGATACATGTTAAATATGATCCATTTCAAAAGTTACAGTCACAATCTCCCATGAAATGGATCATTCATTCATTACGACTCTCAAAATCAATAAAAATATGCACTTTCTTGAGGACAATTAGTTATAAAATACAAAGAATTGATTATTGTTGCTTTCAGGACATTCAAATGACTTCAAAACAAGTAGATACAAGTCCTTAAACCATCCAACTCAACAAATCTTCAATAGAAATCAATAGATCATCAAAAGGAACACAAAAGAATGCAAAAACTAATGTTTAACTATTTTTTCTGAGAACAATTCGTACAGTACTTGCAAAACTGACCCAACCCCCATACAAATGAATTCTCCAATCTTAAAAACCATTTTTCCAACTGCTCAAACTGTTTAGGATTGACTTTAATGCATAATTAAGGCTAAAACTCCTAAAACCTATTCTCCCGCCCAAAGTTGGAGTTTGAAAATTTAAATTGTCCAACTTGAAATTTACTAACTTCTATTAACTAAAGACATCTAAGACTTATTGAATTTGAAAATTCAACCTTATTTGACTTAATTAAAGCATTAGATTCCTATTTAAACCCCTAGAACATTATTGTTCCATTACATTGCATTTTTGTCCTATGGTCCTTATCAGGACCCTTAGGACTTTTGATCTTCCAATTACACTCATCCCTGCCAAATGCCATTATAGGCTTCAAAATGCTATAATTGATGCTCTGGAAAGGTTTATAGGTCTTCATGACCCCTACAACCTCCTAGCACTTGAAGTGTTCCTCAGAGAGCTTGGGTGCCCCTACACCAAAAGGGAAGCCATTGACCATATTTCAAGAGGACTTCAAACATATTAAGTACATCTTAATTGATGAAATGAGCTTCCTGGGGCCCAAGTTGTTGCTTAAAATAGATAGTCGATTGTGGTAAGCATTCCCTGCTAGACATATGCAACCATTTAGTGGTGTCTCTATTATACTTCTGGCTGACATGGCACAACTACCTATTGTTTTTGACAGGCCTATATATGCTTCTCACTCCACAACGTTGGCTCTTTGGCACACTTTTTATATTGTTGTCATTCTTGACACTGTCTTCCACCAGCATGGATAGTATGATACACAACAAAAATTTTGTACACTCCTTTTGAATATTAGAAATTGTCAGGCATCTTGGCAATTTGACTGAAAAAATATTATGAATCGAACAAATGTCATGCTTTCAACTAAGAAAAACCAAGAGTTTGATGAAGTTATCCACTTATTCCCAACAAATAGGTTGGTTGCCTTGCACAATAGAAAAATGCTTTAGCAGTTAAATGTTCCCATTGCAATTAGTGCTGCTGAAATTTCTCAACAAAACACACTTGATTATGGCGATGATGAACAACTTCAAGCAAAGCTCTTACTTGCAATTGGCCAGCAGGTAATGTTGACAACAAATATTTGGGTGGCAATTGGCTTGGTTAATGGATCATTGGGTTGAGTGAAGGCTATCTTATATGCTAGGGGTGCTAAACCACCTCAACTTCTTGAATATGTTGTTGTCCACCTCCCAAACTACATTGGCCCAACATGGGATCAGGACAATCCAAGAATCATCCCCATTCCCCCGATCACACGGGGCAACCAAAGGCAGCTCCCCTTGACAATGTCTTGGGTGATAACAATACATAAATCTCAAGGCTTGACACTAGAGAGAGCTACAATAGATATTGGAACTAAAGAAAGGCAAGGACTAATGTTCACAACTCTCTCTCATGTTAAATCAATAACAAGAATACGCATAGATCCACCTAAGTTCTCTTATGATAGATACTCTAGGTTGCATTCCAACAAATACAATGCACTTCTAATCAAAGAAGAGGATCGCATCCAAAAATTGCCTACATTCCCATCATGATGATTTTTTTTTGTTCTTGACGGTAACTATACCACTTTTCCTTTTCCTTTTCATTTCAATGCATTTGTAATTCCCACCATTCCTAATTTTCCTTCCTTCTCATTCCCTCCATAGTGTAGTTGCAATCACTTTTGCCAAGATAGCCAAGGTTTTACTTCTACAGTGATTGCTAAAAGAAGTTTCTATTCAATTATTGCCCTATGTTTCCCCTTGCCTCCAACAACAAATGTGGATTACTTCCTATTCTTGGTTTGACAAAATATTATTTATATTTATTTTTTCTCTCAATACCTTCCTCTCCTTTTCTGAATGATGTCGCTTCCAGAGCTATCGCCTTTGAACTATTTGTGTCTAACTATATTAGATTCTAACAAATTGAGATTGCAAACATTTTTAGTTGTAATTGTAGATCTTGACAATTCTTAATAGCTTCATGCTCACAAGTTTTCCATGGTTTCTCAGTTGCAACTACATTCCATTTATATACAAGGTAAGGCATATCTCCTTTATTCCATATCTTCTTTCACAACTACATTTGAAATTATTTGTCACAAATGCTACAACTGTATATATTTTTAAAAATGGATAACACTAATTTCAGTTGAAAAAAATTGTCAGGTGCCAAAAGAGAATTATATGGAAGTTATAATTATACACATAGTGTCTCTTGCTCTTTGTAGAAGGTATGCCTGCATCTTTTTTATATGATCTCTTCTATTACAGATACATTAGATATTATTTGTTATAAGCTATAGAGTTATTTATATTTCTTGATTTAGATATTGTCTATCAATGACACATTTTCGTTGCACTAAACTTCAAATTTTCCTTGCGTCTAACTATATTTGATTGAAACCATTTTAGATTGCAAACGTTCTAAACTGTAGATACACATCTCCACAATAATAAATATCTTTGTAATCACATGTTTGTAATGGTGTACAAGTTGCAACTACATTCTATTTAGATAGAAGGTAAGGCTATATGTCCTTTATTCCATCTTTTATTTCACAACTACATGTCAAATTGTTTTTCATAAACAATACAACTATATATATTTTTCAAAATGCAAAAGACTGATTGCAACTAAATAAAATTTCTAGGTTAATGCTATGATATTTCCACAATCCATAATGCTTAAGATTTTTTGTTACAAGATATTTAATTATGTTTTTGTTTGTGGATGGAAAAACTCACACACAATCAAATATCTAGAAACAACATATATTAAGCAAAAATTTGCAAGTGTCGAAACATTGGTTTCACCATTGATCATAGTGGTGGGAAATGTATGTTCTTGCTTGGGGGTCTGGTGACAGTCCATGTGGCTGCATGACCCAATATGGTAGGGTGGAGAGCAAGAATTCTTTTCATCTATTCATGCTACATCTCGTTGCACCCACAAGGTATGCCTACATCTTATTTATTTAATGCCTTTTATTGCACATGCATTGGATATTATTTGTTATAAATTATATAACTCTTTATTTTCCCTACTTTACATATTGTCTACCAATGACGCATATTCATTGCACTAAATTTCAATTTCACATATAATATAGTAATGTATTAGTGAATGATATTTTATCTCAACTTATATTCATTAGTACTATGGATCTTTTCACATCATTAGATCTTCTATGAGGTCAGCCTCGTCATAGGTTCAGTTCTCAAATTACATTATGGGAATTTTGAGGAAGTAATGTTTTGTAAATTATCTTTGACAATGATTAGTTCAATAAAATAGAAAAATATAGTTTCAAACTTTTGTATCAATCTTCAACAGAATTGTGTGGATGCAATTATCTCTTTATTCTTAAGGTTTTGGATGGCTTATGTAAATATACTTATTTGACATTTCAATTATACTCTAAGATTTCACATAATTGTATTACATTTTTGAGATAATTATATTTTCCATTCCTCTGATCAATGGTGGCATCAATGATCCATATAATACTTAGAATACAGTTTTTACATGGCTTTGTTGCTGTGAATTTTTGTCTTTTGTGGGTTTTTCCATCTCGCTTTCTATTGAAACCAATATTGTTTGATTTATGGCTTCTGTTTTTTGGTCATGCTTGCAATGTAGTAAAATAGTTAATGTTATACAATTTATGTTAACATATTGTTGCATTTTCAATTTGGTGTTGTTGAACGGTTTATATTTTTCCATAGGTTTGTTACTGTGAATTTCATTGTTTTATGAATATTGTTACTAAAACCAATATTCTTTCATTTATGGCTTCTATTTTTTGGCTATTCTTGAAATGCAATAAAATAGTTAGTGTTATACAGTTTATGTTTCTTTCTATAAGGAATTGTTGATTGTCATTCTTTTCCTTAGGCTATACTATTTCATTTTCAAAAACATGTTGTTGAAAGGGTTGTATTGTTTCAATCTTTTATAAGGTGTTGTCAACAAAATACTATATTGTTTGTTCCAACCAATACTACTACATTTATGCTTTGAGTTTTGTGGAATGTTCCATACAACAAGTACGCAACACTATGTATCAATCGTCTTTATATCTACTATGACATACATACATTTCTGCACATAGGGGAAATACATTGTCCACTATTTTGTACAATGTGTTAGTATGTACCTATGTTGTTTGCATCTGCTATGACATAC